>CAUYRT010082880.1:0-10838 GCA_963574885.1 Lepilemur ruficaudatus | reverse complement strand
AAGAATTTCTCTAACCCAAAGTAATAAAAAATACTCTTCTATATTTTTCTAGTACTTTTAGAGTTTTATTTCTTTCCATTTAAATATTTCATCCATCTGGAATTTAGTTTTTCATATGATACAAAGTAGGAGTTTCACTTTATTTCTTTCCAATATACAACCAATTTCCCCCCAATACCATTTATTGAATAACCCGTCTTTTTCCAACTGATTTAAACTGTCACCTTTATTATATACTAAGCCCCTATAAACATAAGAGATTGTTTGGACTATCTATCTTATTTCACTCATTGGTTTGCCTGTTTCCTTACCAGTGCCCCTCATTTTAATTACCATTGCTTTATAATATGTTTTGATAGCTAGAAGGATAAGACTTTATTCCCCTTCTGTTCCAAATATTATTGTTTGATGTCTCATATCTTACTTCCCATGTAATCTCTCAATTTGTCCAGTTTTTTAAAAAACTCCATTGAATGGCGTTGAATTTTTAGTTTAACTTGAGGTAAATGGACATCTTTACAGTAGCAATCTCTCTATCCAGGAACATGGTAGTGTGCTACATTTATTCAGGTCCTGGTTTATGTGAGTCTGTTACTTAACTTGTTAGCTCCCATTCCCAACTTTGTGCTAATTGCCATTTCAATAAAGCATGTGTTTAGTATCTTCAGTCAAGTAACCAAAAAGTCACTGACTGGAAAATAGTTTGATATGATGCATTTTAGTTTACCACTAAAGACCTTCTTTGAAGGTAATATTAACCTGTGAATCAACTATTGTTGGATACCACTGTCAAACCAGTCTTCATTTCTTTAACTTAGCCATCCCACAGATCTCTATTCGATCCAATCCAATCCAATTGATCTCTTATTACATGAGATCCAAATGCTAAGTTATATGTTAGGCTGCAGACAGTCTGCCAAATATCTTGTTGTCAGTGAGCTTCATGAGGCATTCCTGGACTTAATCAGTTTAATAAATTTGTTAAAGAGAGGAAAATATGGTTGGTATGGCATGAGTTGCTTTAGTGGAAATATGTTGTCCTATACTTTAAAAGTTGTGGGAGGTAAGAGGTGAGGATCCTTGTTTCAGTTTTCTACATGTGGGTATCCAATTTTTCACAGCACCATTTATTGAATAGGGATTCTTTTCCCCAGTGTATGTTTTTGTCTGCTTTGTCATAGATCAGATGGCTATATGAGGATGGTTTTATACAATGGAAGTGGACTGAGAACCCAGATATAAAACCTGAGTGGTAATATATTTTGGGAAATCAGCTCACTACAAATTGTGACTGTAAACATTGTACTATAAATGCTTTGTAGTTTTCCCCCAATAAAATAAATAAATAAATAAATAAAATAATTTTTAATAACTATTTTTTCTCTACTGATTTAAAATTCCAACTTTATAAAAAAAAGAAACTATTATTTCTCCAGTGGGTATATTTTGGTTTCTGAGCTTTCTGTTTTGCTGGTATCGTTATGGTATATATAGCACTTTAATTACTTCTTTGCATATGCAGTTTGTTACTCTTTGCAGAAGCAATTGTTTTAAGTTTTAAAAATATTTTAAAAATTGATAAAGTTAGAATAGATTTTATTATATGCATTTTTAAAAATTACATAGCAATATTGACTTGCACATGAAACAAATGTGGAATTTTTTATATCTGTTTAATTCTATTCTGTGATCCTGACTGAAATTTTAGAGATTATTTTCTTCTACAAAGTCAATGTTTTGCAATTATTTCAAGGTCTTTTATATTCTGATTTTTTAGAACTAAGATTATTTTGCATATAATTATATTGCAAACATATAAGAAAGCTCTTTCTGTATAGCTGAAAAACTAAAGGAGTTATTGAATAAAATCCTATGAAATTAGTCTGATTTTGTAATAGTTTGAATTTGATAGCTTTTAAAATTGATTACATTGATATTAGCTAATCTATGTTTTTTATTTTGTAACTCTTATTGACCACTGTTTCTCATGGAAACATTATGTTCTGTAAGTTTTTATAGGTTAGTACATGGTATGATCTTATAATAATACTTATTCTGCCTTCAACTTATATGTACTCATTATTTTCTTTTTACTTGACTTTTGAATATTTGTGTATTTTATTATTTTTTGCAAATCCATTAGTGTTATTTATTCATTTTATTGTTTTTCTGTATTTATAATTCCTGACTTTTCTATGTCTAATTTGCATGTTTTCATTTTCCAATGGCTTGGTTTCAGAGTTTCTGATTTTTTAGAATTTTACTTAAATTTTCTATAAGGTCAATCATATGATCATGTATTTTAAATGCTTAATAGACACTATAAAAAGATTTATCTTTTCATTGGAAGGTTTAAATTCAGAAATATAATTATTAAATTACCTTTAATAATTGTTTAACTCAATTCCGATATGTCATTTCTTTTTCTTTTTTTTTAATTGTTTTAAAAGTTAATTTTATTGTGTATATTTGAAGTTCCCAGCATGATGTTATGGGATACACACAGGTAGTAAAATGGTTACTATAGTGAAGTAGATTCACATATCTATCATCTCACATAGTTACTTTTTTGTGTGAGAACAGCAGCTAAAATCTTATTTAACAAAAATTTCTAATACAATACTTTTAAATATTGAGGAAACTGTGTTAAGATTTGTAATGTTTACAAAGAGTTAAATGATTCATTGTACACATAATGATATATAACTATTCTTTATTATAACATTTTTTAAAAATTATAAAAGCTTCATTTAGTAGATTTACTTCAGAGTCTACTTTGGTTTACATTTATATTTTGGCTTCTGCTCTAAAAGCCTTGGGCTGGTATGTATTTTGTCCTATGTTTAGTCTTTGTGGTAGTGATGTTTGTCTAAATTTTGGTGGTGTTTTTATTTTAATAATGCATTGAATTAATTTTAATTTATTGGCAAATTTCATTGTAATTATTAGTTTATCTTGTACTCATTAGATGAGCCAGTTTCTTGAAGTCTAGAATTGGGTAGTTTGTCTGCACATCCTCAAAGACTAATAAAAGTTCTGAGCCTTAGACCATACTAAATACATAATTACCAAATGAATGAATGGCTCTCTATCTCTTCATTTTCCAGTAGTCAACCTATTATGATCCCAGTTCAAGCATCAAAATCATGTGCTTAAAACTCCCAATTTCACATTGTTTTTAGTGGCAACTAGTTTATAAAATAAGTAAATTTAGCATTTATAGTTGTGTATAGATGGTTAAATTTGTAGTGCCAAACTCCTCAGAGCATTTTATAGAATAGGGCAGAAACTTAATTTACTTTTAGAAGTATAATCTTTAAATTTTTCTAAAACCATTGACGTAATCACTAGAAACTATTTATTTGAGACAAATAATAGGAATAATTACTATTCCGAAAATTATCTCACTGAGCTGTTGACAAGAATTTTGAAAAGGCAAATTTCTTTTTGAGTTAATTTACAAAACATAATAAGTTCTGCTAAAAACCCAATATTCTGGAAGCTTTGACACATACTTTAATAGATTATTTATTTTGACATTCATTTAAAACTTAATCCTTAAACTAAAATTATTTTCACAGTTAATTATAAGGTTACGTACAGAGTTATTCTGAATTGTGTGTAATAAATGTTACTTTTCTGGGCATTTTATATGCACTTATATGAAGCACTTCATTAAAAGAGCAGGGGGAGTTAAAGAAATATGACCCATAGGGCATTTTTCAATCAATGCGATGACTGGAAAGATTAATAGAACAGCTTATTCCCTTGAACACAACCAAGCCCCGGTATGCTTCATTATCTTGTGCAAGTTGCTTATGTATCTAAATCTGAAGTTTTTTAATATATAAAATGGGGATAATATACACAGCATGTTTCAAGCTGTGAGAGTGAAATTATGAATGTAAAAATTTAAAGATTGTGCCTTGAGTTAGTAAATATTATCCAGGATTAGAGTCCAGATCAAAGTCACTGGAACCTCAAGAAACAAAGAAGAAATCGTAAGTGTTCCCCCTCCCATGCCCTTCAAATATCCTCAAATGAACTGGCAGAAAGAGCTCATGGAAAAGCAGCAGTTCCCACTACTGAGTACCTTTGTTCCTGCCACTTAAAATCCTCCAATTATGTTCTTCATGACTCTGACCTCTGATCTTTAAGGTGAATTCTTCCCTTTACTTTTCAGGTTTAGGCATAAATATAGATGTCTCTGTCCTTTCCTCTTAGCTTGGTGAGAATAGGGAGAAATTTTCAAATATTTTCAAAAAGACTCTACTAAGGAAATAAAGCAAAGAAAAAAAGAGTTAGAAAAAGACTATAAAACAAAAATAAATTATAATACTTTCTAAATTCTAATTAGAGAAGGGTTAGCATTATCCACAAGCCTGAGTTCCATTCATTCCCCTCTGTAGTCTGTCTCATGTTCTTTGCCAAGAATTTTTTTTTTTCATATGTGTGAATAGTTTTTCCTACTCATCTCATTTTCACCCTACATATTTTCCTGAAGAGGGCCAATATGTGAGTTAATTAGAATGAAGACTATTTTCACGATGCCATAGGCAATAGTATGTTCTTCATTAACTCACATTCAAAGATTGTCATTAACCATCTTACACAGAAATCCAACAGTAGGACCTTTTACAAATTAGTGTGTAAATTAATGCATAAATGATATATTAGTATTCATGTGTGGAAATGCCACCAATGAATTACACTTATATATTAATGTAATGAACAATATTGTATATTCTAAATATATAATTTTACTACATTATCTTACCCTTTCTACTGATTATTTATAAATCTTTATCAAAGTCTCAAGATGTTATTTCACAGCTGGGCCTTAATAAAAAAAAAACAATCCTTTATCAGATGTATAGTTTTTGAATATTTTCTCCCATTCTTGTAGATTGTCTATTTGCTCTGTTAATTATTCAGCTGTGCAGAAGCTTTTTAATTTAATCAAGTCCCATTTATTTTTGGTGTTGCTGTGATTGCCATTGGGGTCTTTTTCATTAATTCTTTGCCTAGACCAATATCTAGAAGAGTTTTTCCAACATTTTCTTCTAGAATTCGTAAGGTTTAATACCTTATGTTTAAGTACTTTATCTATCTTTCATTAATTTTTGTGAGTGGTGAGAGATATGAATCCTGTTTCATTCTTCTGCATGTAGCTATTTATTCAGCCATGAAGAAGGATGACTTAATGCCTTTTGCAACAATTTGGTTGGAACTAGAGACCATTATCCTAAGTGAAGTATCTAACGAATGGAAAAACAAACACCACATGTACTATTAAATTGTAACTACCTGTGAGCACACATGTGCATAGAGGGAAGTGAAACTCAATGGAAATCAGTCAAGGGGGAAGCGGGAAGAGAGGATGGGTAAAAACCTACCTAATAGGTACAGTGAACACTATCTGGGTGACTGGCACACTTTTAATCCTGACTCAAGCATTACAAAAGTTATCCATGTAACCAAAATCATTTGTACTCACCTAATACTTCAAAACAAAAACAATAAAAAATAAATAAAAATAAATCCATGATATACATTGGAAGTGTTTTAGTATAGCAATATATCCTCTTCTAGCATCCAATTTCAGCACAATAATGGAAATATAATTATTGTGTTATCATTTAATGGTTATATAAGAAAAATATTCCAATAATAAAAATAATAAATATTTTCTTTTATTTACCATCCCAGGTAAAATTTCCTCTCAGGAAAAAAAAATAGTAATTTCAGGGCAGAGCTAGAAATATAAAATTAATAATCCCAATAAACACAGTAAAGATAATGAATCAGAAGTAGTAAATATATTTTTCTAGTGATACCTCAAGGAATATTTAGTGGAATTAACATATAATATAATTTATTGTACTTTACAATGTGGGGAACTTTTAAAAATGTCTTCAAATGAAATGATGATAGTGATTTGAAGGAGATAGGGTGCTTTATAATGAAAAATATATTTCATTTATCATATTTGTATGAAATAAAAATATTCTGAAAGCATTATCAAATAAATATATTAATGCAATACTTTGAAAGTCCTCCGTGCTTGAGCTTTTATGGATTTACAAATAATATTATTATTGTCATCTCTGTTCTTCACTTAAACCTCTTTAGGAGCTAAGACTGAGGTTCTTCCTGGCCTCCTCGTAAAACTTTTCTTTACTTCCTCTGAAGTCCTCTGCAACACAATGCATTGCAAATGATTACAGCTTTAAAAGAGTCTACTCCTAGTGTTCTCTATTTATTTTAACTTCGCTGCCTCAAACTCCACCATTTTTCCTTAGGATGAGAATGTAAAATGGATACCCTGAATCTGTTTTATTTTTCATGTACAGAGTTTGAGACAAAGCAGATCTTGCCGCTTGTGTTGTAATTAGTGTGTGAAAGTAATGCAACCCAGCAGGATGCTGGTTGTTACCATGCTAAAATCATTCCCATAGGATATTTTGAGGAGAAGGCACAGCTGTTACAGAGAAGAAAATGCAAAAAACGAGTCCCAAATTATCTTTCTAAAATGTTTTAAAGTAGCAATGTTTTAATTTTAGTTTGGCAATCAATATAAATTTATATATGACATTGTATTGATTTTTGACATTATTCTTATAATAGTAATAGTCTTAACTCTAATAAGAAAATACTTATATAAATCCAAAGTATACACCCTTCTAAAACTAATTGATGATGATTTAATGAATTAATTTATCCTCATTATTTGAAGACACTAACACTACCTATAGTACCCAACATGCAGTCAATATTTTCTTTAAAACACTGACTCTTTTATAAATTATTTAATGCTTATAAGAGTACTAACCAAATTATTTTTGTACTCAAACTAGTTCAGAATGTTAATAAAAAGTCAGTGTATTCCCTCTAACACTTTAATAAAAATTGTTCAGAAATGCAATTAAATGGATGGCTGTTATGTTCATGTTGAATCCTTTGGTTTTAGAATTCCATGTTGTACTCTTTTTTATTATTCGATTGTTGTTTCAACATATCCAATTCCTTCCTAAGAAACTATATATGTTAGGTAGATTATTAGGTCTTTATATATACAAGCTATTTATTACTTTGGTACTATTACTCAGTGGTCCCCATCCTTTTTGGCATCAAGGAATGGTTTCATGGAAGGATCTGTATGTGGAGGTGGAGCTCAGGTGGTGATGCCGGCGATGGGGAGCGGCTATAAACACAGAAGATGAAACTTCCCTTGCTGTCTCCCCTGCCGCTCATCTGCTGCTGGCAGGCCTGGTTCCTAAGTTTCATGGAAGACAATTTTTCTATGGAAGGAGGGTGGGGAGTGGGCAGAGGCAGGGGCAGAGCTCAGGCAGTGATGTCCAAGCCAGTTCTTAATAGGCCCCAAACCGGTACCAGGCTACAGCCTGGGAGTTGGGGACCACAGCTCTAATCGCAGGGATGATTGATAGTTTAGACAGGTATAAAATAACAAGTTGAAAATCATTTTCCCTCAAAATTTTGAAGATGTTTTACCATAGTCTTCTATACTCCAGTATTACTGTCAACACATTAATGCTATTCTGATCTGTATCCTTATGTTGAAGATCTGTCTGATCTCTTGTTTTTTGGTGGTGTGTATGTGTATATGTGTGTGAGAGAGTGTATGTGTGTCTGTTGTGTTTGCACTCTCTAGGAACTTTTGTTACCCTCAATTTACCTATTGTGTTCTGAAATTTCAAAATAATGCCCTTTAGTACAAACATTTTTGATATTTTATTAATTGTTTTGGAAAATAAATGATACCATTCAGTGCAAGGCTTGTGTTCATCACAGGTGAGATTTTTTGGTATTTCTTTTCCTTTTATCTTTAAAGTAGATTTTATTTTTATAGTTTTACATTTACTGGAAAGTTGCAAAAACAGTAAAGAGTACTCATATACCACACACCCATTTTACCCTATAACTAACATCTTACATTAGTGTGACACAGTTGTCACAATTAATGAACAAATATTGACACATTATAGTTAAAGGCCATACTAGATTCAGATTTCCCTATTTGACCTAATGCCCTTTTTCTGTTCCAGGATTCCATCTAGGATACAACATAGTATTTAGTTTTCATGTCTCCTTAGGCTCCTCCTGGCTGTGAAGGTTTCTCAGACTTTCCTTGTTTTTGATGATCTTAACCGCTTGGAGGAGCAGTGTTCCAGTACTTTGTGAAATGTCCTTCAATTACAGTTTGTCTCGTGTTTTTCTTGTGACCAGATGGGGTTATTGTGTTTTGGAGAAAGATCACAGAGGTAATGTGTCATTTTCATCACATCTTATCAAGGGTACATACTATCAACCTCTCTTAGCACCTCAATCACATGGCTGAAGTAGTGTTTGTCAAGTTTCTTCCCTGGAAAATTATTCTTTTTTCCCTCTGTTCATACTGAACTCTTTGAAAAAAGATCAATATGGGTAGAGCACACTTAAAGTATGGAGCATAATGCTCCACCTCTGTGAGGAAAAAGTATCTACGAAATTATTTGGAATTCTTCTCCATGCACAATGTTGTCTATTCTCTCCATTTATTTATTCAATTTTTATTAATATCATATGGATATTTATTTTATGCTTGAGATTTCAATTCAACAATGCTTTATTTAATGTGTTGCTCAAATTGTACAAGCGTTGGCAATTGGCAGCTCTTCTAATTGGCATCTTGTGTCTTTTTGACGTAGCCCACCCTCATCATGATTGTCAAGATTTTTGAATACTTTCTTACTTTCTGGCACTACAAAATGCTTCAGGTTCATCTTACATATTTCCTGCCCAAGGCCTAGAATCAACTACTTCTTCAAAAAGCCTTGGATCTTTTTATTGGAAAATGGGACTAGAAACCAAGATCTCAGAACTAAATGTTGCTACAGGTGTGTCATTGTTTCTAGGCTCTCTCAGCTGAGGAAGCAAATACATACATGTTTACATAAGTACATATATATACACACACTGCCATATATGATGAACATTTCTATATGTAACAATCTGTATCTGTATTCAGCTAAACAGAAATTCATATGGATGTATCCAACTATAATCCACTACCATGGGCATCAGTCTAGCATTCTCCCCTTGCTATCTGTAACCACTATAACAATGAGAAGTCTGGCTGTCACCAATATTGTAAACCAATAGTTTACTTAATTTTTCAATTCAGAGTATACAGTATAGTGGTTTCACAATTGTTAGCCTTTACCTCTGTGACAAACAAATATCAACTTGAGTACAGTACTTATCTATGGTTCTTTTTGACTTTATTCTTAAGGACTCCATTTATTTCCAAAACCACTTAGGTCAAGATCTTTCTTCTCCCCTCAGTGAGGTTGTTTCATACATATGTAATGCAGATATACTTACATATGTGTGTGTGTGTGTGTGTGTGTGTGTGTGTGTGTCCCAGTTCATATTCCATTTTGGGATCCCCCAATCTCCATGGTGGTCCTTTATTTAAATTTACATACATTAAGTTTTCACTCTTTGTGTTGTAAAGTTCTGTGTATTTTTAAAATGCATAGTGTCAGATATCCACCATAACAGTGTTATTCAGAATAGTTTTACCATCCTGAAATATCTCCTGTACTTCATATATTCAGCTCTTCCCCTTGAACCCATAGCATTGGTGGACCTCTTTACTGCCTAATATAGTTTTGCCTTTTCCAAAATGTCATATAAATGGAATCACACAGTATATAGTTCTCTCTGCCTGGCTTCTTGCACTTGATGTTATGCATTTATGATTCATCTATGTCTTTGCAAAGCTGATAGTTTATTCCTTTTTATCCTGAATAGTATTTCATTGTATGGTTGTATCAGAGTTTGTTAATCCATTCACTTGTTGAAGAATCTCTTGATTTATTTCAAGTTTTTGGTGATTATTAATAAAGTTGCTGTAAACATTCAAATGCAAATTTTTGTGTAAACATACATCTTTAAAACAGCTGGGTAAAAACCGAGAAGCAGGATTGGTGGATCAAATTTTATGACAATATTTAGCTTTGTAATAAACTTTCCCCCACCAGAGTCATGATGAGATCATTTTTGGATTTTTTGGGTTTTTTCGAATTCAAAATTGTATATTTTTACAATGCATTCCCTTGCTACTTTTAGTTTTATATAAAAATTATTTGCCATTCCATTTCAGCAATGGATGTTGTGGCCTTTGCTGAGGGAAAATAGTTATTCAGAAAGCTATTCTATTAAGATGAGAAGGATAAGCTCTGGTCTTCAGGCTTGTAACAGATTGCTTCCCAGTTCCATGAGTTAAGGTTAAAATGCGCTTATGATGTCTCTAGGACTTATGATGAGTTGTCTTTGGCTTATAAGATGGGGAGAAAGAAACGTATTCGAGGCCAAAATAATTTTAAGAGCAGAGATAGCAGTTGTGTTGAGTTAAACTGTATCAACCTATTCCACAATTAGAGCTGACAAGGTTAAATTTCTGATTTTCTGTTTTTTCTCCCCTTTTTTTTATTTCAGCATATTATGGGGGTACAAATGTTAAGGTTACGTACATGGCAGTTGCCCCCCTCCCCACTTGAGTCAGAGCCTCAAGCCGGACCATCCCCCAGACGGTGCACATCGCACTCATTATGTATGTATATACCCATCCACTCCTCCCCACTCCCGTCTGCCCGACACCTGATAAATGTTGTTCCTATCTGGACACTTAGGTGTTGATCAGCTAATACCAATTGGCTGGTGAGTACATGTGGTGCCTGTCTATCCATTCTTGGGATACTTCACTTAGTAGAATGGTTTCACCTCCATCCAGGAAAATACAAGAGGTGCTATATCACCATTGCTTCTTATAG
>CAUYRT010082879.1:0-17662 GCA_963574885.1 Lepilemur ruficaudatus | reverse complement strand
CTTCAAGGAAAGCAGGAATCTGAAAATGCTCAAGGACCCCTGTGAGTGTGTGATGGGGAAGACTGGGCAGGGTAAGGGGAGGTGAAGGGGACATTCACAGGGGCCCAGGCCAGGGTGTGGCAGCCCCCGATCTTTGCTTCTCCACCCCTCACAGACCTGCAGAGACAGCTGCTGAAGCACACAAAACGTGACATCGTGGACTCCCTCAGCGTGTTGCCACAAACTCAGCATGACCTCAGCTCTTTCCTCGTGGACGTGTGGTTCCATACAGTGAGTGCCTGCTTCCTCCCTTGGACAGGCCCAGAAAGCCAGAGGTGGGTAGCAGGTTAAGGAGGATCCTGAGCACCTGGGCTCTTCCCTTTCAGGAAAGGATGCTCTGCTTTTCTGTCAATGGGGTGTTCAAGGAAGGTGAGTGTCTGTAGAGTCCCCTCCCGGGTCCCACACTGCTCCCTGCCCTGGCTGGGCTTCCTCTCAGAACTCTGCCAGCTTCCCTGATTTCATTCCTTTCGGTCCTATTCTTCCCTCTGTGTTCTCTGGCCCCTACTCTGCCCACAAACCATCCTGGTCTGACCTAGGTCCATGCCTGTCGGCCCCACATGGCTCAGACGTCAAGGACACAGGCTGTGGGGCTTGATGGCTCTCATCTCGGGTCCTTACTCTGCAAACTTGGGGTGGTCACTTAACCCTTCAGTTCCCTCATTTGCAAAGTGGGGCTAATAATATTCATCTCTTGGGCTACTGTGACACAGGAATCAAGTGAACTTGGGAAGTGGTTTTCACGGGGCCCTGCACATGATAGGGGCCCTATCACTGGAAGTGGATTCTTCCTATTGTTGCCCTCCTCATTCCCACCACACTCTCCTGACTCCACGTGAGCAGTTTTTCTGGTCGGGGCTCCTTCAGCATGAGTATCAGTAAGACTCTGACTGGAGAATGCCGTGTGAGCACGTAAAGCATGTGCGACTCTGAGAGTTTATTGTTGTTTGCTGTCCTTGAAGTAGAAGAAAGCTCTCAGGGATGTTTTCGTGCGTTCACCCGGATCTTCATCTCTACCCCTGCCAGCAATTCCACGTAAGTGCTATATTGTGGGTGGGAACACCAGAGGCCGGTAGTATGGGAACGTGGTGGTGCAGTCTTCAGGGTTTGTGGAAAGCCAAAGGTAGGTCCAATTAGCAGTCTATCCTGATGGTTAAGAACGTGGGTTCTGGGAGTGGAATATTGGATTATTTTGATTACCCCAACACTCATTGTATGACAGTGGTCAAGTGACATGACCTGTCTCTGACTCAGTGTCTTCCTCTGAAAATAAGGGTTAGGGGGTTCTATTCATTGGGCTGTTGTACAGAGTAAATGCATTGGGGTTAAATCTATAAATATAGTCAAGCTGTAGACAATCTCTCCCAAGGGGGGCTCTGTGGGAGAGGGTACCAGCCAAGGAAGCAGGAAGCCAGGCACAGTTGGGGTATGGAAGGAAGTTGGGATTATTGAGTGATGATGGGTGTAGAATAGTCATTGGAGGTACAGAGTTGTCCATCTTAAGTTGTCTCAGGACCCATTTTTTTCCTCCAGTCTGTACATTGTGAATGATCAGCTGATTGTGAGGAATGCCAGCCCCAAGGAGATCCAGAGTGCCTTATTCATCTCAGAGCCTACACCCAGATCCAGCTCCCTGCTCACCCTCTCCCAGGAGCGGAAAAAAATGGTGCAGGTTTTCTCCATGCATTCTGGGATGAAACTCGAGTGGTCTCAGAGGTGAGTGCAGGGTGTGCACAATGATAGGGTGAGCTGAGGGGAATGGGAGAGTAAATAACGGGAACTTGCAGGCAATTTGGAAAAATAAGTATCTGGATATTTTACTTTCCCAAAAAAGTGAGCCTATAAAAGTGTGTTGTCATTTTATACTGATATTTGTAAATAATTTTTAAAACAGTAATTTCATGTGACTTCATCTTGTGTATGGAAAATTCTAAGGAATCCACTAAGCAACTATTAGAAATGATAAACAAATTAAACAAGGCTGCAGGGTACAAGATTAATATACAAAAATCATTTGCATTTCCACGCCACTTCCATTGAACAATCCACAAAAGGAAATTAAGGAAGCAATTCCATTTATAATAGTATCAAAACAATAAATACTTAGGAAAAATCTAACTAGAGAAGTGCAAAACTTATATTTTGAAATTTGTACAACAATTTTAAAATAAATTAAAGAAGACCTAAAAAAAATGGATGGACACTCCATGTTCATATTTTGGAAGAATTTAATATTGTTAACATGGCAATAATACTAAAAACAGTCTACAGATTCAACAGAATTCCTAGCAAAATTCCAACTGGCTTCTTTCCAGTAATTGACAAGTTAATCCTAAAATTTGTGTGTTTTTTTTAATTGTTTTTTATTTCAGCATATTACAGGGGTACAAATGTTTAGATTACGTATATTGCCCGTGCCCCACCCAAGTCAGAGCTTCAAACATGTCCATCCCCCAGATGGTGCACCAGCACCCGTTATCTGTGCATATACCCATCCCCTCCTCCCCATTCCCATCTGCCCGACACCCGATGAATGCTACTACTATATATCCACTTAACTGTTGATCAGTTAATACCAATTTGATGGTGAGTACATGTGGTGCTTGCTTTCCCATTCTTGGGATACTTCAATTAGTAGAATGGGTTCTGGCTCTATCCAGGATAATACAAGAGGTGCTAGATCACCATTGTTTTTTGTGGCTGAGTATAACTCCATGGTATACATATATCACATTTTATTAATCCACTGAAGTATTGTTGGAATTGTTTCCACATCTTTGCAATTGTGAATTGTGCTGCTATAAACATTCTAGTACAGATGTCTTTGCTATAGAATGTCTTTTTTTCTTTTGGGTAGATGCCCAATAATGGGATTGCTGGATAAAATGGTAGTTCTACTCGCATCTCTTTCAGGTATCTCCATATTGCTTTCCACAGAGGTTGTACTAGTTTGCAGTCCCACCAGCAGTGTATGAATGTTTCTATCTCTCTGCAATCACACCACCATTTATTGTTTTGGGACTTTTTGATAAAGGCCATGTTCACTGGGGATGAGTGATATCTTATTGCAGTTTTGATTTGCATTTCTCTGATAATTAGACATGTTGAGCATTTTTTCATATATTTGATAGCCATTAGTCTGTCTTCTTTTGAAAAGTTTCTGTTCATGTCCTTTGCCAATTTTTTGATAGGGTTGTTTGATTTTTTTCTTGCTGATTTTCCAGAGTTCTATATAGATTCTAGTTATCAGCCCTTTATCAGTTGTATTACATGTGAATATTTTCTCCCATTCTGTAAATTGTCTGTTTGCTCTCATGATAGTTTCCTTGGCTGTGCAGTAGCTTTTTAATTTGATCAGGTGTCATTCATTCATTTTTGTTGTTGCTGTGATTGACTTTGGGGTCTTTTTCATAAATTCTTTGCCTAGGCCAATGTATACAAGAGTTTTCCCAACGTTTTCTTCTAGAATTCTTATAGTTTCATGCCTTAGGTTTAAGTCTGTTGTCCACTGTTCTCCCAGCACCATTTATTGAATGAGGATTCTTTTCGCCAGTGTATGTTTTTGTTTGCTTTGTCAAAGATTAGATGGTTATATGAGGATGGTTTTATATCTCGATTCTCAGTTCTGTCCCATTGGTCTGTGTCTCTGTTCTTGTGCTATTACCATGCTGTTTTACTTACTATAGCCTTATAGTATAGCTTGAAGTCTGATAAATTGATGCCTCCCAATTTGTTCTTTTTGCTTCAGATTGCTTTTGCTATATGGGGTCTTCTCTGGTTCCCTAAGAAGTGTAGAATTATTTTTTCTAGATCTATAAAAAATGAGGTTGATATTTTAATAGGGACTACATTGAATCTGTAGATTACTTTGGGTAGTATAGACATTTTAACAATGTTGATTCTGCCGACCCATGAGCATGGCATGGTTTTCCACCTGTTTACATCCTCTGCTATTTCCTTCCTCAGTGTTTCATAGTTCTCCCTGTAGAGGTCTTTTACCTCCTTCATTAAATACATTCCCTGGTATTTTACTTTCTTTTATGCTATTGTGAAGGGCATTGAGTCTTTGATTTGGTTCTCAGTATGACTGTTGTTGGTGTATAGGAATACTACTGATTTCTGTACATTGATTTTGTAACCTGAGACTTTGCTGATTTTTTTTTAGCAATGCCAGTAGTCTCATGAAAGAATCTTTGGGATTGTCTAGATATAAGATCATATCATCAGTGAAGAGTGATAATTTGACCTCTTCTGCCCCCATTTGGGTGCCCTTGATTTCCTTCTCTTGTCTGGTTGCTCTGGCTAGGATTTCCAGCAGTATGTTGAACAGAAGCAGTGATAGAGGGCAACCTTGTCTGGTTCCAGTTCGAAGTGGGAATGTTTTCAATTTTTCCCCATTCAGTATGATGTTGGCTGTGGGTTTGTCATATATGGCTTGTATCATTTTTAGGTAAGTCCCGTCTATGCATATTTTGTTAAGCCTTCTTAACATAAAAGGGTGTTGAATTTTGTCAAATGCTTTTTCTGCATCTGTTGAGAGGATCATATGGTCTTTGTTTTTGCTTCTATTTATGTGGTGAATCACATTTATAGATTTGCATACATTGAACCATCCCTGCATCTCTGGGATGAAGCCCACTCTGTCATGATGGATATTTTTTTGATAAGCACCTGAATTCAGTTTGCTAGGATTTTGTTGAGAATTTTTGCATCTATATTCATAAGAGATGTTGGTCTGTCATTTTCTTTTTTTGTTGCATCCTCTCCTGGTTTTGGTATCAGGGTGATGTTGGCTTCATAAAATGTGTTGGGGAAGAATCCTTCTTTCTTGATGTTGTGGAATAATTTCTGCAGGATAGGCACCAGTTCTTCTTTGTAGGTCTGGTAAAATTTGGGCGTGAAACTGTCTGGTCCAGGGCTTTTCTGTTTAGGAAGGTTTTTTTTATTGGGGTTTCAATTTCAGTACTTGATATTGTTCTGTTCAGGAATTCTATTTCTTCCTGATTGAGCCTAGGGAGATTGTGTGTTTCTAAGAATTTGTCCATTTCCTCCACATTTTCCAGTTTATATGCATAGAGGTTTTTATACTATCCATAGATGATATTTTGTATTTTTGTGGCATCGGTTGTAATTTCTCCTTTATTCATTCTTGATGGAGCTTATTAGAGTTCTTTCTTTTCTGTTTCTCATTAATCTAGCCAGAGGCATGTCAATTTTGTTTATTTTTTCAAAGAGCCAATTTTTTGCTTTATTAATCTTCTGTATAGTTTTTTCTGTTACCAATTTCATTTAGTTCTACTCTGATGTTTGTTATTTCTTTTCTTCTGCTGGGCTTGGGGTCGGTTTGCTCATCCTTTTCCAGTTATTTGAGATGACTCAAGAGATTGTTTATTTGTTATCTTTCTGTCTTTTGGATGTAGGCATTTATGGATATAAATTTTCCTCTCGGGACTGCTTTAGCTGTGTCCCACAGATTTTGATAACTTGTGTTCTCTTTATCATTTAGTTCAAAGAGACTTTTTATTTCCATCCTGATTTCCTCCTTAATACAATAATCGTTCAGCAGAAGGTTGTTTAGTTTCCATGACCTTGTGTAGAGATGAGAGTTTCTGTTGGAGTTGATTTCTAATTTTATTCCACTGTGGTCTGAGAAGACGCATGGTATAATTTCTATTTTTTTTAAGTTTGTTGAGACATGCTTTGTGGCCTAGGATATGGTCAGTCTTAGAGAATGTTCCATGAGCTGATGAGAAAAACATGTATTCAGTCGTTTTGGGGTAGAATGTTCTGTAAATGTCTGTCAGGCCCATTTGCTCTAGAGTTTTGTTTACGTCTGTTGTTTCTTTGTTTATTTATTTGGAGGATTTGTCCTGTTTTCTCAGAGGAGTATTGAAGTCTCTGGCTATTATGGTGTTGCTGTTTATCATTTTGTTTAGATCAAGTAGGATTTGCTTTATGAATCTGGGTGCGCCTGAATTAGGTGCATAAATATTTAGAATTGTTATGTCTTCTGATTGAATTGTATGCTTCACCATTATGTAGTGACTTTCTTTGTCTTTCATCACTTTTGCTGATTTGGAGACTAAGTTATCTGAAATCAGAACTGCCATTCCAGCTTTCTTTTGGCTTCCATTTGCTTGATCTATTGTTTTCCATCCCTTCACCTTGAGTCTGAATGCATCCTTGTGGGTTAGATGTGTTTCCTGAGACAGTATGTACTTCGCTTGTGTATATTTATCCATTCACCCAGCCTATGTCTCTTTAGTGGGCAGTTCAAGCCATTCATATTTATTGAGAGAATTGATAAGTGGGGCAGATTTATGTTCATCCTGTTGAATTTAACTTTGATTCTCACGTTAGTCCTCTTCATATAATCCCACATTTCTTGTCGGCTTTGCTCTTTTCTCTTATTTCTCTCCTCTATTTCTGTGACGGACTTGTTTAATTGAAAGGTGTTATCTTCAATCATCGAGATTCTTTCTTCTGTTTGATCTACCCTGTTCTTAAGGCTTTCCACTGTGCTTTGTAATTCCTTGAATAAATTCTTCATTTCCAGAAGTTTTGATTTTTCTTTAATATTTCAATTTCTTTAGTGAATTTTTCTTCCAAGTCCTGGATTTTTTTATGTGATTTATTTGTGTTGGTTTTCCATTTTTTTTCTTGCATATCATTGAGTTTTCTTACAATCCAGGTTCCAAATTCTTCTTCTGTCATTTTACTGTTCTGAACTTGGTTGATGTCCATTGCTAGAGAGCTGGTGTTCCCCTTGGGGGTGTGCTTTCCATTTGATTTTTCATACTACCAGAGTTCTTTCACTGATTCCTTCCCATCTAGATCAGCTGTTGCTTCTTACCTTTAGATTTTCATTTGGATAATGACACGCCCTGTTTATCTCTGTGCCAGTAGGTGGTGTTTGTGGGTGAGATATGACCAAACCCTGTATGATGAGTCAGTAGATGCAGTAAAAGCATGTGCAGAATGACCTCCCTGTCACTAGGTGGCTCTTGCTGGGAGGAGCAGGCTGCAGTGTTGTTTTGAGTCCTGTCACCAGCTCTTGTTCCTCTGGAGAGGCACTCTAGTGCCTCGGGTGGTGAGTGGTGCCCTGGGACTTCCAGGTGTGTCCTTATTCTCTACCTCAGTAGGAGCAGGTGGGGGAGTGAGTCTGGGCAGAGCTGGGTTGGGTGAGCCTGCCCTCAAGCTCCACAAATGCTGTTAGCAGGGTCAAAGTTCTGTTCTCTGCTTCTGGGTAAAGCTGCCAGGCAGGGGCTGAAATGGCCCCACTCAGCCGAAAAGTCTGCGTGTGGGGGTGGGGCTGTCTGAGACCTGCAATCTGGAGCAGGCCTCACTCCTTTCCACCCTCCCCTATTCCATGGTTTCTCCTGGGTCTCTGCCAGGAGGCAGGACCTCAAGCCAGTGGATATCCTCTGACTGTGATGTGGGCCGGGAGGATCCCTGCCCAGGATCGCAGCCTGAGGTGGGTGCACAGCCCTCCCATGGGAGGAGGGTTACCCCTCAAGCACGCTGATCTGCCCCTGAAGGCACACACACCTCAGTAGGCTCGTTCACAAATATCCCTTCTGTGCCCCAGGGCAATGCGTTCATGACCTGGGTGTACAGGATTTGGTCTGCAGGCCTGTCCCCTGGTCCCTGGAGATTAATCCCTGACCCTGCCAGGGAGAGGAGTGCTGGTCTCAAGTCACCCATGGGGTGCCCAAACTGGATCGATGTCTCTCCGCCTCGGGATTTGCCCTGCTCTCCTGGAGTCACCAGGCAAGCGGCACCTTGGAGGTCTGGCGAGTAGTGAGCTCACAGTCTGACTACTACTCAGTCTGCTGTAGGGCCCCAAAAAGATAGGTCCCATTCCCTGCAGATGACTCTGGGCAGTGGCTAAATTTTCTCTCTGGGCACCCATGGGTAGGGAAGGGGAAGGGGAGAAGGAAGCAGTATGGCGCCTGCCAATCAGCTCGGTCTGCACGCAGGGAGGTGCCCCGAGGGAACTGGCAGCCTGGTGCCCTGTCCGCAAGTGGCTCACCGCTCACTGGTGGTGGCCATCTCTGGGCTGGTGTTGGCAGGTCTCTCCAACCGCTCAGGAGCTGTCCCCAAGGCAAAGGAGGGGAAGTTTAATGGCTCCACCTACACTTGTTGCTGATCTCCAAGCCTCTCGGAAGCCTTTCTCCTCCCAGTTCTCCTCAGCAACTTCTTCCCATGGAGTCTCCTATAGTTTCAGGCACACTTCTATCTGATCTTTGTCTGATCTGTATTTGTCTGCCTGTTTATATATTTTTTTTCACTTTCTTCTAAAATTTGTCTTTCTTGCAGAGACACTCTGGCTGGCAATTTTTCTTGTCCTTCATCTTGCCCCTCCCCTAGAGCAATTGATCCTAAAAATTGTATGGATAGCAATGGATTCAGAATAGCCAAAACAATCTTGAAAGAGAAAGACAGAATTGGTGGACTCACTTTCCTGTATCAGAACTTGTTACAAAACTACTGTAATTAAGATTGCATGATACTTTCATTTGGATAGATACATAGATCAATGCAATAGAATTGAGAGTGCACACTGACATTTATGGTCAATTGATTTTCAACCAGGTACCAAAAAAATATAATAGAGAAAAATAGTTTTTCAACAAATGGTGGTGCTAGTCAGCATACAAATAAACTTTGACCTCTACCAAACACCATAAACAAAAATTGACTCAAAATAGATCAAAAATTTAAAAGGAACAGCTAAAACTACAACACTCTGAGAAGATAATGTAAGTGTATATCTTCATGAGCTCGAATTAGGCAACAGTTTCTTATATATAACACCAAAAGCATAGCAATGAAAAAAATAGGTGAATTGGACTTCATCAAAATTAAAAGTTTTTGTGCACCAAAGGACACTACCAAAAAAGTAAAAATACGACCCACAGAATGGGAGAAAATATTTGCTAATCTCATGTCTGATAAGGTCTACTATCCAAAATATATCAAGGACTCTTACAACTCAACAATAAAAAGACAAACAGCCCAAATAAAAATAGAGAAATTATTTGAATATATATTTCTCCAAAGAAGATATACAAATGGCCAACAAGCACATAAAAACCTGTTCAACATCATTTAAGGAAATGCAAATCAAAACTACATTTTTTTTATTTTTATTTTTTTATTGTTATTTTTTCTTATTGGTCCATTATCATGGTAATTTTTAAAATCAAAACTATAATTAGATACCAGTTTACACAAAGATGGCTTTAATCAATGAAATGGAAGATAAGTGTTAGTGATATGGAGAAATTGGAAAGCTAATGCATTACTGGTGGGAATGTAAAATGGAGCAGTTGCTGGGAAAAACATTTTGGCAGTTCTTCAAAATGGTAAACATGGAGTTACCATATGACCCAATAATCCTACTCCTAAGTATTACTGATAGAAATGAAAATATATGTTTATTCAAACATTGCACATGAATGTTCATAGTGGCATTATTCATAACAGCCAAAAAGTGGAAACAACCCAAATGTTCTATAGCTGAGGAATGGACAAATTAATGTATTATATCCATACAATGAAATATTATTCAGTCATAAAAAGAATGTAGTTCTGACACATGTTCTGACATGGATGAACCTTGAAAACATTATGCCGGGTGAAAGAAGCAATTCACAAAAGGCCACATATTGTATGACTTCATTATGAAATGTTCGAAACAGGCAAATCCATAGAGAGTGAAAGCAGAGTAGTGGTTGTCAGGGTCTGGGAGAGGAGGGAGAACAGGGAGTGATCTCTAAGAGTTAAGAAGTTACTTTTTAAGGTGATAAAATATTTTGGAATTAGATAGTTGCTATGGTTGCAAAATCTTGTGAATACACTTATAAGCACTGAATTGTACACTTTAAAATGGTGAATGCTAGAGTACATGTGTTATAGCTCAGTGAAAAGGAAACTTGTATTTACAATTTTTCATTTGTTATTTTCTCAAACATCTTTATCAATATGTATTAAGCTCCCTTGTTCATTTAAACACCCTTGTTATCCTGCTTCAAATTCTAGTGGACATGAATGCCAGCGGTAGACGTGTTGGTTTTCACTAGGTCTTTCTTTCTTCATCATTACAATAGTGCTCATATTGGTACATGTGTCCCAACAAAAAAGTAGCATAGGTGAAGTGGTGGCATTTCATGGCCAGCGTGTCCATCCTGAGGTAGTAATGGAGATCACCTGTTCTTCTCCCACCCCAGGTGCCTTCAGGACAACGAGTGGAACTACACCAGAGCTGGCCAGATCTTCACTCAGCTCCAGGTGAGGTCCAGGAATCAAGTAGGTAAAAGATGGATATCTCTGGGCCGTCAAGAAGGCCAAGAAGATGGAGGGTGGGTGGCCTGGGGATGGAACTCAGGATACCTGGCTCTTCTGACGTCCCAACTCCTTCCCTTCAGGCCGAGGGCAAGATCCCAGAGGAGGCCTTCCAACAAATCCTATGAAAGGAGCCCTTGGATATCATCTTCATGTCCAGCCACATCATTTTCATTTCTCTTTTCAACAGCCTAAGGGCATGCCCATAACTGAGGTTGGAGGCCAGGCTGGGCAAGAAGCCAAAGTTAACTTGTAGGCCAGATCACATAACCACCCAAAGAGCCAGTTGTTCTGTGTATTTTCCCCATTCGTGATCATTGTTTATTATTATAATAAAGAATGATGTTGCACGTTGTATGTTGTGTTTCCCGGATTGCTCTTCCCCTGCCCCAAGCAGAAGCCCATGGGGCCAGGAATGAAAGGCCCTGCCACCTCCATTCGCCCCTGGCTGGCCTTAGCAGGTACATCAGGCTTGCCTTCATAGGCAGTTTGCCAATAAATCCTGATGAGAAAAGAAACACACTGCTTCCAGAGATTGGCCTTTGGAGACAGCAGGACTCTGTCAGATGCTCTACCTGGAGGCCTGCAGAAGCAGACATGCTACCTGGCACAACAGGGACTTTGCAAGGGATGCCTACTGACTAGTGAGGGGGAAGGAAGGAAGGTAGTCAGGAAGGCAGTGAGGCAGGCATGAAGGAAGGAAGGAATGCAGGAAGGAAGGAAGAAAGGAAGGAAGGGAGGGAGGAAGGGAGAGGAATCACATTTCATTTCTCATTCTTCATCATTTGAACGTTTTCAAAGACTATATTAAAATCAGCTTTATGATTGCAAGCAGGTGAATGGGCCTTTTCACATCTCTAGACACGTTTCCATCTGCCTTCCCATCCGCTGTCCCACCGCTCACCCCACTCCCTTCCTGAAGGTGCACTGTGCGAGTAGTCTCACGTTAGCACCTGCAGGGTGAGGGAGAGTCAGCCTGTCTGCCCGGCGCATTCCTCAGAGAGCTGACACCAGGTGCTCCATGCCCATGTTGTTGAGGGGGTTCAGACACTTATTTTTACTTCTAAACAAACAATTGCACAGAAGTTCACATTATGGTCAGTTCTGTGGGACCTCTCTCAACAACTGGCAATTAGCAGTTCCAAACTGCAGCCAAGAGTTGAACGGGACATTCTCACAACTTATTCCCCACGCTTCTGTAATGCGTACACTTTAGACAATAAGCGGGCATAAACTTTTGAAATTCAAATAATAGCTGTACAAAGTTTTCAAGTTACAGTCCTATAAATGATGACAGAGTTGAGGCATCACCAGTTTACAGATTATGCCTCCATTCTTATGTTTGGCATAAGTTATTTCCTACCACTTGCCACTTTTCATTCCTTTATGTACATGTACATTAAGGAGCCATATGTTGGAGTGTGAATTTTTATTAAAACTATGAGCTAGGGGGGTAGTTGCCATTACATAGAGAATGATGCCAGTCTTGTTCTTCGTGTAGTGCCTCCATGGTCAAAGACAAGTTCCCTAACCTCTTTAAGCCTCGGTCCTCTCACCTAGGGAACAGAAAGCACACTGCACACTTCTCAGCCTTGTTGTGAGGAAGAGAGACGATCTCACAAGTTACCCGTCAATTGCAGCGTCTGGCCCAACGCAGTCTCCCTGAGCTGCCTAGTATCCCTTGTGAGCAGTAACCATGGACCCCAATGCACGGCTCCTGTACTTTTTCTCTCTACATCATCAGTGATGTCACGGTTTTCCAGTTACTCATCCTCCTGCCAGTTCCCACAATTCCCTGGGGTCCCATGATCTGGGCATTTTATTGAGATATTGTCATAGTCCGTTTGTGTTGCTATAAAAGAATACCTGAGGCTGACTAATTTATTAAAAAAAGAGGTTTATTTGGTTCATCATTCTTCAGGTTGTACAAGAAGCACGGTGCCAGCATCTGCATCTGGTGAGGGCCTCAGGCTGCTTTCACTCACAGTGGAAGGGAAGGGGAGCCAGCATGCGCAAAGATCACATGATTTTTCAAGAACATATATTTTTATAAGAATGTCATATTTTAAAATATAAACAAGCCAACAGAAACATATCTGGAGAATATTTACAAATCAATTATCTTGAGACAAGACATACAGTAAGAGGGGAGATACAAGACAATGTCTCTTATAAATGTGTATTTCTTCAGTGTTTTCTAGGGCTGGGGAAACACATACAGTACACTGATTTTTAATTGGCAAGATAGGATAAAATTATGACAGCATAAGATATACTTAGTTGTGGTTTGATTTACAAAACGAATGCTAAAAATATATTTTTGGACATTAAGATATGTTAAATATATTGTAACATAAAAAAGAGGCTGCATACAGCTTTATATTTATAATCACACACACACACATCCATTCAACTGTGTTTAATTTGAGAAAGGAGCCAAAGGAAACATTCTGTCACATGAGTTAATGCTCATGGGCTCTGTCTGCAGAAGCTCAATGCTTTCTTTGCCATATAACTTTCAGAAAGTTATATGGACTTCCACAGGGAGAGTCCTCCTTTCCCTTCTTCCCTCCTTCCTAGGTCTCTTGCTATTAATAGTATGAAAAGTGATAGCCAAACTGCAATTCTGGATCAGGTCACCAGATGGCACTGACCTCCAATTTCAATTTTCTTTTCTTTTCTTTTCTTTTTTTGAGACAGAGTCTCACTGTGTTGCCTGGGCTAGAGTGCCGTGGCTTCAGCCTAGCTCACAGCAACCTCAAACTCCTCGGCTCAAGTGATCCTCCTGCCTCAGCCTCCCGAGTAGCTGGGACTACAGGCATGACCACCATGCCCGGCTAATTTTTTCTAGATATTTTTAATTGGCCAATTAATTAATTAATTAATTTTTTTAGTAGAGATGGGGTCTCTTGCTCAGGCTGGTTTCGAACTCCTGACCTTGAGCGATCCCCCTGCCCCGGCTTCCCAGAGTGCTAGGATTACAGGCGTGAGCCACCGTGCCCAGCCTCAATTTTACTTTCCACTGGAAAAATACTCATTTGGCAAAACACACAAATTTTATTCTGAATAGAGGTTATGAAAAAGCATGTGAAATAAGATCATGATTAATTCCTTAACTCTGCAATTAACAGTTTTCATTTACTACACTTTATTTTCAAGTTTTGTAGAGTATGGGTCTCGGACTTTTGTTTGCATCAGTATCACCTCGGAGGCTTGTTTAAAGATTGCTAGAACCAACCTCAAGAGTTTCTGATACAGTAGGTCTGCGATGGAGCCTAAGAATTAGCACTTCCTAGCAAGTTCCCAGGTGATACTGACTGGTGATACACACTTTGAGAACCACCAATGCAGATTATAAAAACAAAAACCAACAAAACAAAACAGTGCTCACTTATCCCTTGTAGAGTACCTAGAGAATCACATTGTGCTGAGAGTGCTGGTAGAGGTATGTGGTTTGGGGTCAAGGAAACAGGGTTATAGTGTGCAGTGGGACCACAGACTCAAACAGTGGATGCCACAATGTCACTCCATTGTTTGAGCATGAGAGGATCAGTCACTGATCAATCGAACAGCATAGGTCCCCTACCCTGGGGAGCCCTGTGGGTGAGGGATTAAGCTACAGGCTCCTGAGATAGACGGCCTGAGGCACAGGGATCTAAAGTAACTGCCCAGATCACACCTGACCCAGCCCAGGTTGGCATCTAATGTGCCTGTTTTTTCTACTGCATCTCTGAACGTGGTGTTCTTTACCAGTTAAAAATAAAGCACATATTCTAGGCTCTGTTTATTAATATTATTTTAAAGGTAATCCATACTCATTTCAGACCATGTGGAAAATACTGTCAAATACAGAGAAGAAAATATAACCAGCATTCCTGCCCCCTCATGGTAAACATAGTTAACATTTCAGGGCATTCCATTAAAGTATTTTTCCTATATTTTCATATATACCCACAAAGATAGATACTTCCATTTCTGAAGAAGTGACTTTTATTTCTGGGGATGTGATGGGATTGCGATCAGGACACAGGTTCCCTGACTATAGCCTTCTGTCTGGTAGACCTGTTATTAGGATTGGTTCCCCTGTACTGTCTCTTCAATTCAAGACTCAAAGGAAATGTCCTTCTCCTATACCTCTTACAGTCTTTCTTCTCTTACAAACAAAAGGCAAAATATCAAGGACAGGAAAGCACACAGGATGTTAGGAAATGGCATGAGGATTGTCTGTTCTCTTCCCAAACCCCTCAGGTAACTCATCCTACAATACTGCACGGTTACCATGGCTAATACATCAAGAAAGTCTGCACACATTTCTCTCCATACCCTTAGGGTCCTAACTGTTCTCTGTGATAGTTATGTCATTAAATTTCTAACACAGTCATCTCTGCTGCATGAGAGAGAGAGCAGGGTAGGACTCAGATGGTAACCACTGAAGCCTTCCATGGATTTCTCATTTCCCCAAAACAACTCTGTGAAGAAAGCATCATTATTCCCATTTCACTGATGATCAGCCCCAGGCTTGCCAAGGATAAATGACATTTTCAGGTAAGTGGCAACAATGAGATTCAGCCACTGGACCTTCCCATAACATACCCTCAGCCACCATTGTAGATAAGGGCTTCCAGGGGTTAAGAACTGGTAGTTGTAAACTTTTCTGGTATTGTACCTGAGCTGTGTCACGCCCACATGGGTGCATACTAGACATCTCCACTTAGTGATGAAGGTAATGATGGTGGAAAGGAAATCCTGCTCCATGGACTAGGAGACATAGACATGAGGATTGGCAGTTCCTGAAGTGGTGAATAATTCAGATGAAAGCACAGCTTTCAGACGTTAGGATAGTGACACAGAGGAAGGACGTTCTTAGTTATCGAAGCTTAGATTATATCTAAGGAACTTTATATTGGATCTCCTGTAAACATGATAACAAATTCAAGGTAGATAATAAATATCCCTTATTATTAATAGAAATGAGAAAACCAAAGACTCTAGATGCTAAACAAATTATCCCCAGTGCTGATCCTATAAAACACAGGCCAGGAACTCTATAACCCAAACCTTTCCTGCTACATGTCTTGCTGGGCCTTGAATGGTTTCTACTTCAAATCTTACCATAAAGTGGCAATCTCTGCACTACTGTGATTCTTCAAAACTTTTACAATGAACTGTATTTATTTCTTCGTCATAAAAATCAATGAGATTTAAAAATTAAAAGGCATATGAAAAATTAGACAGGAAATTATCCACATACACCTCAGAAAACACTTTATGCAACAGGGACTCTCTTTCACCAGGAGAGAAGCAAATGAATGAAAATTTAAAATCTCGTAGAAAATTATAGGAATGCAGTTCAACTTATGAGAAGATATCGAACAACAATGAATACACAAAATTCCAGATAACTTTATTCTCAGCTAAAAAGGGTACATTGCATGATAAGGTTTGCAGTCATACCATTTGTACTAAAAGTGTATGCACATAGATGCTGTCTTAGTCTATTTGACATGCTATAACAAAATACCATAGACTGGGTGGCTTAAACTACAGCAATTTATTTCTCATAGTTTTGGAGGCTAGGAAGTCCAAGATCAAGGTGCCAGCTGATTTGGTGTCTAATGAGGCCTCTCTTCATGGCTTGCAGACAGCCACCTTCTTGCTGTGTGCTCACATTGACCTTCCTCAGTGTGTGCTCATGAAGACAGATCTTTCTCCTCTCTCTCTCTCTCTCTCTCTCTCTCTCTCTCTCTCTCTCTCTCTCTCTCTCTCTCTTTTTCTCTCTCTCTATCTCTTCTTATAGGGAAGAGAGAGGCACTACTCCCATCATTAGGGGCCCACCCTCATGCCTAATCCAAACCTAAGTAACTTCGAAAAGCCCTGTCTCCAAATACTATCACCTTGGGGGCTGAGGCTCCAAAATATAGATTTGGGGGGGACACAAAAATTGATCTCAGGGCACATACTCACACATATTGTGCATTTTCAAGTATTTTGTACATATATGTTTCCATATAAATTTATTCTCACAAACATTTTCTCTCTACAGAGATAAAACCATCTTGAGAATATGCTCTACACCATTAACAAAGGCTACCTAAGCAGGGGGAAAGGAGGTAGATACAGGATCATTTCATTTTCCACATAAGCATGTCTTTATTGTTTTATTTCTTTCAATTACAAACATACATTAGTTTTGTGATTTAGGAAAGCAATTGTGATAAACTTTTGAAAACAGGAAAAAACTTCTCTTGAACTGATTTCACAAATTGATTTTGTATAAGTCTACTGGCCTATAAAAGAATGCACAGATATACACACACACACACACACACACACACACACACACAGGAATATTATTCAGCCTTTGAAAAACAGAGATCCTGCCGTTTACCACAACATGGATAAACTGGGAGGACATTATGCTAAGTGAAATAAGCCAGACACAGAAAGACAAATATTGCATGATCTCACTTAGATGTAGAATATTTTTTTAAAAGGTCAAATCTATATATAGAGAAAATAACATAGTGGTTACCAGAGTTAGAGTCGGGGGAGGAAATAGGGAGATGTAGGTCAAAAGATGCAAAGTAGCAAATATGTGGATGAACAAGTCAAAAGATCTAATGTATAACATAAGAACTATTGTAAATAATAGTGTGTTGTATTCAGGACATTTGCTAAATGAGTAGATAATAGCTGCTCTTGCCACAAGGGGAAAAATGGGTAACTATGTGAGATGATGGGTATGTTAATTTGTTCCACTATAGTGACCATTTTAGTGTATATAGATGACAGATAGATAGATAGATGATAGATAGAGATATATAATAATAAGTTGTATACCTTAAATATACACAATAAAATTTATTTAAAAAAGAAATTCACAGTTGATGGTTAAAGTTTTTAGAAAAACAGATTACACACTGTATGTACAATATGATCTACCCCATTTATTGTTGCTAATACTCTCATGTTTATGAGTAAATACATGTTATAAAGCAAATGTGTCTAAAAGCATGTGACCCAAAGTACAAAATATCCACACACAAACGCAGACACACACACACAGAGGTGTCCACTCCCTCAGAGACACACTGGCGGCTTTTTCTTCATCTGAGACAGGGGTAGAGCTTCCTGTCAAGAGCTCAGAGAGCCAGGCAGCAACTGATTCTGCAGGAAAGGCTGCCTGTGCCATTCAAGCCTCCAGTAAGCCCTGTTTGGTGGGTCAGGTTAAAAGCCCCTCCCTCCTCAAATCCTTACAGAGCCAGCTCCCAGAGATTCA
>CAUYRT010082875.1:0-12923 GCA_963574885.1 Lepilemur ruficaudatus | reverse complement strand
GATGATTTCTCACAAAATGAAAAGAATTAAATTTGTGATTATTATGGGCCTTTTAGCTGTCCTGAAGGATTCACACTAGCTGTTTATATTGCCCCCAAATCACCATGATAAACAACAAACAATTGCCATGCCCTCCATGTTGCCTAGCTGTGTAGACTCAGATTTATCAGCAGCCATGAAACATGTAGATCTGCTTCTAGGAGTAACCTATCTATATAGCTGTTGGGGAGAACTTACTTTGTAAGTGAAATTTAACAGTTCATAGAAATTCTGACATCCACACAGAAGATTTTCTAATAGCGTTGAAGAACCTCCGTATAACAAGAAGCACTATTCCCTAACCTAAAAATGCAAATTTTCTCTTAGATATCCAGGTACTGGCTCAATGAATCTGGAAGTACATGCCCTAGATACAGGTATGGAATAATTTCCTGAGTTTAATTTTTAAAAAATTATTTGGTTCCTTTTTTATTTTATACTTCATAGCCAGGCTTCAAACCTGCTTTATCTTCTAGGTGAGCACAGGATCAAACCCCTTGGGACAAGAGGAAGCGATAATAAGGCTATTCTCCATACCCTGGTTAAGGAGACAGGGGAAAAAACTAATGCCCCAAATTTGGTGGGGTGAGGAGAGATGGAAGAGTTTCAAACCCTTGGTTATACAGGAAGGGAACTCTGCAGAGAGAAAAGGGAGGCAAACCAAGCAGGCTATAACTCCTCTGACAAGCTTGTCAAACTTGTCTCAATACCGAGAGCAAAATCAGATTGATAGACAGTTCACAATCTGGACCAATTTTCAAAATTTCTTGATATTACAGCCAAAGAAGTTTGAAATTTACAGAGATTCAAGGTAAAGCAATTTTCCCCTCATATTTCACATGGGTAGGACGTGCTGAGAAAAATAAACGGAACTAAACTAAAAGTACAAGAATACATGTTTCTTGTCCTCTTGCCCATTTCGAGGGTTGGAAAATTCCATCACCACTCGTTGCATCCTAAATATCTCACTTGCCTGATCTTGGAGGGTGTTTCTTACTCTAGACTGGAAAAGATAAACACCAAGTCCTGTCAGATACAAGGCATCCTGATTTTAGCCAAAAGATTGGCCAATTTGTCCCTCGTGTCAATAATCAGGAGGAGCCAGGAAGAAAGTGCGGAACAAATAAAAATGTGATTAGAATTAAAAATGAAAACAAAAGTCACCAAACTCAGACCAAAGTCTGGTTCTGTTCAAATACGCTGCCTCTGGTCTGGGGGACTGCCATCCTTCAGTGGCTAGACTGAAGGAGTTCCAACATGGCCCTTTCTCTCCCTCAATTTTTCCACCCGTTATTCTTCCCTCATAGCACGCCGTTCGTCACTGTGTTAAAGGCAGTAATTTCTTTAAAAAACAAAAACAAAACTTTTCACGTTCTTCTGGAGACATTCTGTATGACAACCAAGGTAAAAACACTGCCTTCACTTACATAGGAAAAGAAACTCAACCAAATGAATATTGCTTCACTTTAGGTAAACAACCTAAATATTTTTGTGTCCGAATCTACTCAGTAGTTTTATAAAAACAGCTGCACATTCACGTCCAATTTGAACTGGTAAAGCACTTTTAAAACTCTTTACATTTATTTGAAGTGCAGCTAAAATGTAGTACTGGAGTTCAGGAAATGGCTGCAATTTATTTTCAGATTTGGATTGTTTCGGTTTTGTTCTAGTGTCAGTTTAGGCTACCACAGTTAAATCAGTTTTGGAAATAAAAGGATGAGTCCAGTTAAATAAATCTATTTTGTACTAGCATTTGGTCCTTGCTAAGAGAAGAGTCTTTTCTTCTAATTAAAGGAAGAACAGACTGGGAAGAGACATGTTGATGATGCTTATGGGTTAAAAAGATGATAATACAGCTATCATCTGAGGGTTCAAACAGGGTGGGAGGAAGCAGAACCTTTTGTTACTCTCCTCCTATGATTGTTTTAACAATATGTTAAATTGTATTCTTCTTGGAGCCCCAAATAGTGACTCAGGAAGAGATAACAGAAGGAAAGGAAAGGTTAAAATGAAGAACCATTCTGGAATGTTGACAACTGTTTAAAAGCACTGAGTTAAATAGCATCATTTTTTCCATCACCCTTTCTAAACTCAAGCCCTTAAATGCATCTTATTTCTCAAACAAACAAAGTTTGTTTTACCTTTGGAGAAGTCTAAGGATTTTTTAAAATTTTAAATTTTTATTTTAATGCTAAGCGCTTAACCAAAACTCTATCAAAAGTTACAGAACAATCCAGATTGTTTTCATTGTGTTAAGAGACCAATGATAGTGTTACAGTCTGAGAATGTTTGTGTCTCCTCCCCACCATGCTTGTGTTGCAGCCTTAACCCTCAACACTGGATACTCTTATGTTCTTCTTTTTTTAAATTTTTGATTGAAAAAGGAATATTGTAGGTGACAAATTGTATAATAGTAACACTGGATACTCTTATGTTCTTCTGATGATTGTTTATCTTTTATTTTAATAGGCAGCTAACTTGCTTGGACTAAAACTGTTACTGTCACATTGGTATCCCCATGCATTCATAATGGTTGACCAGGAATATGGGAAGATTTATACTCCTATTGTGACACCATTGCACTTCTAGGGTTATAAATTTCCAGCTGCTCTTTCAGGGAACTCTGTTCTCTGTCACACTGAGTGGGCAAAGCTTTAGTTTTTTGCTTCTGCAGATAAGAGTTTGAAGAAACATCCTAAGACAAAACCATCAAAAATTCACAATTCTTACCATTTCAGATATGGATTTTCAAGTGTAAGCTTGCCTCTTGTTTCTGCCTGCTTTTGGTCACTTTTGAATGCCTTTAAGTAGTTACCTTTCAAAAAATGCTTTGTTCAGATTTCATAATTGTTCTCTGTGGAACAATTTGCTTGAATACTTCATACCATAAATATGGGAAACCAGACTTTCACTCTTATTTTTTAAATGCACTTTTGATGCATTTATAATTCTGGGCTAGTAGCCTTATTTCTTTTTAGTATTTTAAGAGGTGTTCAATGTCTTCTGGCCTCCATTGTTTCTAATGAGAATTTAGCTATCTTTCTTATCATTATTCCCCTGTATGTAATATGCCTGTTTTTCTCAGGCTGCCTTAAGAATTTTGTTTATTTTTGCTTTTTAGCTGTTTGATTCTGATGTACTTGATATGTATGTGTACGTTTAGTGAATCCTAAGCTTAGATAAATACATACATAAGTACAGGTTGAGTATCCTTATCAGAAATGCTTGGGACAAGAATGTTTTGGATTTTTGAATATTTGCATTATACTTATCAGTTGAACATCGTAAATCCAAAAATCTGAAATCCACACTTGATCTTAGCCAAAAGGCCAAGAAGCAATTGAAATCCAAAATGCTCTAGTGAGCATTTCATTTCATATCAGCACTCACAAAGATCTGGATTTTAGAGCATTTTGGACTTTAGATTTGGAATGCTCAAACTGTATATATTTTTCACAAAATCTGTGAAGTTTTTGTCAATTGTTTCTTCAAATGTATTTTTTGCTCCATTCACTATCTTCTGTCTTTCTGGAATTCCAATTATACACATTAGACTTATTAATTTCTTAAAAATATTATTTAAAGCAAAATGAGTAACATTACATAGTGAGATTTATAACATATATAGCAATAAAGTATGTCACAAAAATGGCATATGAAGGGATAGGAATGAAATTGTACTGTCTTACATTTCATTTGTGCAGTATTTACCCTAATTAGATTGTAGTAAGTTCAAGATTCATATTATAATCCTCAGAACAACCACTGATAATAATTCAAAGATGCGTATCTTTAAAAACCAATGGAAAAATTGAAATTTAATGTTAAAAATATTTGATTAAGCCAAAAGAAAAAGAAAAAGGTTGAGGAGAGGCAATAACAGATGGGACATATAGAAAACTATTATAAAAGCAAGAAGGTAAACTCAATCTCAATAATCGCATTCACTGTAAATGGATTAAACACTTCAATTAAAAGGCAAAGATTATCAGATTGGATTTAAAAAAGACCCAGGAGAATTCACGTAAAATATAAACACACAGGTAAGTTCAAAGCAAAAGGATGGGAAAAGATACACCAGGTAAGCAGTAAGCATAAGAAAACAGGTGTGATTACACTAAAATCAAACAAAGTAGTCTTTAAGACAAGGGCTATCACCAGAGATAAAGAGGGACACCTTATTACATTGAAAGGATTAATTCAGCAGGGAGAGATTAAAACCTAAATGTCTATAAAGCTAGTAATAAGACTTCAAAATACATGAAGTAAAATTGACGGAACAGGAGAAATAAACAAATGCACAATTTTTAACACCTCTCTCTTTCTGTAATTGCTATAGCCAGTGGATAAAACTGGCAGACAAAAAGTAATAAGGGCATAAAGGATAGGTCAACCAATTTGACCTGATTAAAATTTGTAGAATATTTTATCCAACAACTACAGAACATGTATTCTTTTTAACTGAATGTGGAATGGTTGACAAGTTACACTATATGCTAGGTCCTAAAATAATTCTCAGTAAATTTCAAAAGGTTGAAATATTACAAAGATTATTCTCAGAACATAGTAGAATTGAATTAGAAATCAATTACAAATAAAAGAACCTAAAAACATTTCCAGATAATTCGACAACACACTTCTTTATAACCCATGTGTCAAAGAAAAAAATCACAAAGGAAATTAGAAAATATTTCAAACTGAGTGATACTAAAAAATAACACATCAAATGTTATGGGAAAATGTTTAGATGGTAATTTATTTGTTTAAAATGCTTATGTTAGAAAACAGGAAAGGTCTCAAATCGATTGTCTCACTTTCTAACTTAAGAAGCTAGAAAAAGAGGAATGAATTAAAGCCAAAAAAGGACAAGAAAGAAAATAATGAGCAGACATCAATAAAATACAAAATGTGCAAACAATGGAGAATTACAGAAGTTGGTGCTTTAAAAGGAATAATAAAGTTGACTGACCAAGAAAAATGGAGCGAAAACACAGATTACTAAAATCAGGAATGAAAGAGGGACATCACTATATACATCCTACAGACGTTAATGAACAGAGTATTTCTGGGGTTAATGAAATACTCTGTATCATGATTGATATATTGTTAAGTGTATGTATGTTTGTTAAAACATATTGCATTGTATACTTAAGATCTGTGCATTTCACTGTGAGTAAATTTTACCTCAATTAAAAAGTTAAATTGTATGTATTATGCTCTCAATTGGCTTCTTTCTTTCCTTTCCTGTGTGCTTTTGTGCAAACCAGTGTTTAGGTAGGACTTGAATTTATTCAACCCATTCTCTAATTTGCAAATGCAGTCTTTGACCTATTCATTTTGTAGTTACTGTAATTGTATGTTCCTACTTCCTCTCCTCTTAGATTATGAACTTCATGAGAAGAGGCCTGGCTCTTCTGTACGCTGTGTTCCGAGGACCTCATATGGTACCGTGAACTTTGTGGGTGCTTGACAGCTATCTGGATTATATCTTGACTCTCAGCATTTGATCATAATTAAAGCTAGCAGAGCTAAACCAAGATAGGATAAAATATCAGGCATTTAAGTGGGTGGATTAGAGCTTGCCTGGGAATGTTTATGCATATACAGTACCTCTCTCTGTTCTAAAACAGATGAATAACAATTTGGGTTCATTTCACACTGTTTCTTTTCTCTTTATTACTGACCATGATTGACTTCCTGTTGTTTTTTTGCTTTGTTTTGTTTTGTTTTTCTGAGACAGAGTCTCTCTCTGTTGCCCGGGCTAGATTGCCGTGGCATCAGCCTAGCTCACAGCAACCTCAAACTCCTGGGCTCAAGCAATCCTTCTGCCTCAGCCTCCTGAGTAGCTGGGACTACAGGCATGCGCCATAATGCCTGGCTAATTTTTTCTATCTATTTTTAGTTGTCCAGCTAATTTCTTTCTATTTTTAGTAGAGACAGAGTCTTGCTCTTGCTCAGGCTGGTCTCGAACTCCTGAGCTCAAAGGATCCTCCTGCCTCAGCCTCCCAGAGTGCTAGGATGACTTCCTGTTTTTAATGCACTCAGAAAATCACCTCAAAAATGTTACTCTGTTGGGAAAGAGATGACTGTGACCCACCTCTTGTTGGAAACTTATTAAACAGAAATGATATCACATAGGATGCATAGGAAAAAAAATCCCTAATGTCAGTTAAATGTGTTTATGAGTATGTACAACATTCCCATGGGAAATATTACTACTAATGAAAAGAAATTCAAATGGGAGAAAATATATCAAATATGCATCGATGTCTTGAACCTAAGAGAGCAGAAAAGGTTAACTTCTCAGATTGTGCCTGTGAAGGACAAGAAGGAGAGGGACAAACCCGTGGGCAGGCAGGGGACAGGGAGAGAAGTAGAGGGCGAATGGGGCCAGAACTTACGTGAAGGCATCGGAAGTCTGAGTTCATCAGTTTAGGGGCCACGTGCTCCTTTCTCTCATCCTCAGCATTTATTGTGCATGGATTTTACCCGTGGTGCTTTGCGTCGCTCCAAGCTATTGCAACTGTCCCTCGTGGGGCAGTCTCAGACTCTTGGGGATATCGTGGGTAGGTACTGAGGGTCTCATCTTTCTGGACATTTGGGCAGCTTTCTGTCTTATTGTGTTCGTTTCCTTTATGGATTCCAGTACTCTCCCCCCTCCCTGTTTAGAGTTCAAAGTCGCATGAAGAAACACGCTGTGTCTTATCTGTTCATCTTTTATCTCTCACAGCACTTAAAGCCGTGTAAGCAGTATAGCGTTACTGTCCTTAAGCCCCACCAAAGGTGTCTTTGCCTTGGGCCTTATGCCCCAGAGGGCTCCATTTATCACAAACACAAAAATACAAATTTATTAAGGAACCCATGGACAGGGTGTCCCTTGTGGTATGGTATCAGCGGTGGCACAACGTGACCCATAATCCTAAACAGCCCCTCTCGAGACTAACAGCATTCACCTCTTCATCTCGTTCCCGAGATGTGCCATATTTATCTCAAAATAAAAGGTGACTGAGTCTGGGTGCTGTGAAGGTTCAAAAACAAACATTATTTCTGAGGAAAGGATCTGAGCAACGTAAGTGCTTAGGTAAGAGAAAAAACCAAACTGATTAACTTGTGAATTCTTTCCTCTCAGATAATATCAATATAATACATTTTTGCATAATGAATTATATCTCAATACCGTCCACTTTCTTGCTTACTCTCAGCAATTGCACATGGCATCTGGGAAATATTTGGCAATATTAAATGATTCATATTACTCTTAAACTTACCTGTATGTAGGTCTAGACATAACGTGTGAAGCATGATATTGATTCTTCACATAAAATCTTGGATAGAGACATTGATTTAAAAGATGGCAAAAATTACTGTATGATAATTATTTATATGATGAAATGAAAATATTCTGTAATATTTTAGCAATTATAATTATTTATCATATCCAGCTTTGTTACAATGCATGGACATGGTACATTAAAATCCATGATTTGTTTCTGAATCTAACTATTGCTTTAGGGATTTTATTTCAGTTGCTGTTGTCTCAGTGAAATTTCTCCAAATTGAAATTAGTAAAAATAGGGAAAAAATGTACATTGGGACTTTTGTGGCTCCAGAAAAATTATCTAATTTGGAATTACTTATAGTAGAAGCAAATAATGTGAAAATCTTGATTATGACCACATAAATGATTTTGGTAAAATGAAAGCAAGAGATGTAAATCTTAAGGAATGAGTGTAATTCTTGAATTATTTATGCCTCTCTTCTGCTACTCATCCAATTGTCGCTGGTACACCAACAGAACACCCAGGCATGTGCAATTGTAATTAAATTCAATTGTTTTTGATATTTAGCTGACTTATGATCATATAAAAAACATAGTTTTACACATTCTTAAATGTTATTGTTATAAAAGGTAATTTGTCAAGGCAAGAGGTTAGAATATATTTTATTTGAAAGTTTACTAATGTTATTTATAACTTTTAAGTATTTTCTTTATTGGTGGGTCTCCGTTTATATTCTTGCCTTGGGCCATATGAATGTTAGGGGAAGGGCCAGGCTCGGTGGCTCACACCTGTAATCCTAGCACTCTGGGAGGTCAAGGCTGGCGGATCACTCAAGGTCAGGAGTTCGAAACCAGCCTAAGCAAGAGCAAGACCCCCGTCTCTACTAAAAATAGAAAGAAATTAATTGGCCAACTAAAAATACATAGAAAAAATTAGCCGGGCATGGTGGTGCACACCTGTAGTGCCTGCTACTTGGGAGGCTGAGGCAGAAGAATTACTTGAGCCCAGGAGTTTGAGGTTGAGTGAGCTAGGCTGATGCCTTGGCACTCTAGCCCAGGCAACAGAGTGAGACTCTGTTTTAAAAAAAAAAAAAAAAAAGTTAGGGGAAGTTCCACAAAGTAGTATGTGATTAATACATTTTTGTTTATTGGTTAATATAGGGTCTCTGTCGGAAATAAACATTTTGTTTGTGGTTAGAACCGTTTTTATTTTTAAAAACAAATAGTGCTTTGATTTATTGAAAATCTTTTTCAAGCAGTTTGAAACAGAAGTTTCTGGTGATTTCTTTTTCTCCTGAACAACTTCCATGTTTATAAATGGTATTTGCAAATGTATCAGTTGGCTTCCTTTGCCCTTCTCTTTCCCTTCCCCTTTCTGAAAAGTTCAGTGGTAAAGTCAGGAGGTAAAACAGAGCCAGGTGGGCATCACATCGCACGGAGGATGGCCTGGAGGGGGAACACGATCCCAGGCCCTTTGTGAGGAGCATCCTTGCAAGAGTCAACCCAATGTGGTGAGTCAGAGCCCAAGTGGGAGGGGCCCATCCATGTGTTGGGGTCAGAGCCTAACTGGATCAGGAGGACATTCATCAGAGGGCCACCCCAGAGGGGAGTGCCAGAGCTCAAGCGGGGTGGAAAGGGCGCCAGGTGTGGTGGCAGCCCAGCGTGAGGTTTCAGAGCCTGGCAGGATAAAGAAGGCCTCTAGGCAGGGGAGACATGGCAGCAATAATGGGAGACTGATTACAAACAGGGGGATTGGGAAAAAAGAAAAAATATCAGGACAAAGGGAAGTCAAGATTTTCACTGTCTAATGGGGAGGGAGAAAATGAAAATGAATACTACAGTATTGGATTGGAATTGGTTTTTTTCTATGTGAACTCATGACTTTCAGTAAATATAATAAATTAACTCAAAAAAATAAATATAGAACTAAGTATAGATGGGGAGAGAGAGAGGGAGAGAGAGACAGGGCTTTGCAGTGGCAACTTCCCCGATAACAAATGAGCATACCTTTCACCCAGGGTTTTAAATGTCATTTTCTACTAAAAACAACCAGGGGTTTCCAGCGATATGACTGGGCTAAAACTTTTGGAGCATCTTGTTGAGTGAGAGAACAAGAGAGTGCTCTAGGAATTACAGGATCATAGGAAGAATGGGTTATATACGTTGTTTCAAAGTGCCTCAACACAAAATATTTATTAGTTACAAAGAGAAGAAGAGTAAGTTTATAGTGGAGAGGCCTGGGAGATACCACCTTAATCAAATGATTAAAGCTGATATTATCAGTAAAGGAACCAATCAAAATGTACCACCTGATAGCCTGCATTGAGAAGAACACAGCTTTGTTTCTGTAATATCTCTGCCAAAGATGCACAACCTGAGTTTAATCATAAGAAAATGTAAGACAACTCCCCATTATGATACATTCTGTAAAATAACTGGCCTATAATTTTCAAATGTGTCAAGACCATGAAAGTCAATGAAAGACTGATGATCTGTTCTGGGCTAAAGAAGACTAGAGCTAGGATAACTAAATGCAATATGTGATTCTGAACTGGACCTATAAAGGACGTTAATGGGACAATTGGGGTCTGAGGACAAAACTGTAGTGTAATATCAGTGTTAATTTTCTGATTTTGGTGATTGTCTTGTGGATCATGTTTGAAGGAAATATATGCTAAAGTATTTGTGGGGAGATAGAGTTGGCAACTTATTTTCAAATGGTTCAGGAAGAAAAGTTCTTTGAACTCTACTCACAACTTTTCTTTAAATTTGAGATTGTTCTAAATGAAAAATTTGTATTCAAAATAATCCTTTAAATATGCTAATTACAATTCTGAAAATGAATAGGAAATAAGAATCTGGTTATTTTTCTTTTGATAACATTGGTACCAAACAAATCAGTATTAGCCAAGTAACCTAAATCCACTTCCAAGAGCAGTTTAAGTAGGACAACCCAGGTTGTTCTAATGAAATGGCGGGTGTTCGAAGGAAACACAGTTTCAGTTAGGAGGAATAAGCTCTGGAGATCTACCGTACAGGGTGGTTACTATAGTTAATTGAAAATTGCTAAGAGAGTAAATCTTACATGATCGCATCTCACCATAAAACATGATAGGTATGTGAGGTGATGAATCTGTTAATTACCTTGAATTGTTTTTAAATCATTCCACAATGTATACTTATATCAAAACATCATGTTGGACCCCATAAATATATACAGTAAGAAATGAATTGCAAATAAAATATGAGAAATTGTGTGCCTTGCAAATGATCAATAAGCACAAAATGCCATTCAGCAAGAGGGAGAAGACTGTATCCTGTATGAATACTCATGAATACTCACTACTGAGGTCCGAAGTACATTGCTGAGAATAGAGTATATTTCTACATTGTTAGAGCAGAAAACAGCATGTGTTTCTGCCAGCTAAGGCAGAGCCTCCCAAGTGACTGCATTGTTAATTACTTGATTGATTGATCCCTCCTGGCTTTGTCATTGCCGAGAGACCCGGGCAAGTCACTTAATCTCCCTGTGCCTCAATTTCCTCATATGTAAAATAAGGTCAACAGTGCCTATTTCATAGGTACTCATAGGGTAAACTTAAATAAGTTCTTAAACTTAAGTAAGTCAATGTATGTAAAGTGCTTAGAACACTGCCTGATACAGAACAAGTGCTATATTAAAGTGTTCGCTATGATTTTTGTTGTTATTATTGGTATTAACACATTCATCAACAGTATCATTTGCATTTGCAAATATTCATAATGACAGTTTGTCACCTTACCAGGAGTCGAAAGAAACTTTCACTGCTGTGGAAGTCGTCTGCACCACCCTCTCCTTAATAGCAGAATGTCAACGCCCACTGACCCCAGCTTTCTCATCCTGACCCTAGAACCCCACTTGTAGAGCTGGGAGCCTTGGTCAGCATATGTAGAATGTGTCTTATGTTTTCTGGCAAACGGTTCATTGCTTTCTTTTGTCTGACTCTGCCTTTGGGGTATTTACCTCTTCTCTCTCTCTCCTCTTAGACTAATCAAACTGGGACTATTGACCAAACCCTACTTCCCTCTGTGTCCCAGGGGGTCTGTTCACTTTGTTTTAATCTGAAGTCAACAAAGAATCTTTGATGCACTTGAAACAGAAATACTTTTGCATTTTTATTTGATGTTTTGTATCTTCAATAACCATTCAATGCTCAGGCCCCAAAAGTCAAGGATTATAGAGCACATTGAACACTGACCCGGGAAGCCTTACGTGATTTTCTTAGAATCATGTGGAAAATTCTAAGCTTCACCTATTGGTATCAATCAGTACTTAGACTTCAGTTCTTATTTGTTTCATCTGTTTGTGGGATTCATTTGGACAACCCTTTTATGGTCTGTGACTCATTTATTTATGCCTTTTATTGCTGTGTCACTGTGAAGAGCAGATGGCAGTTAATAAATTTTGACTTGATTTAAGAAATTGGATTTCCTCGTATTTATAGATTACCATTTTTAATGCTGTTGTCTCTTTTAAAGTTGTTTGCTTACAAACTTCTGAGATTATACAGTAAAAGCCTGTATCTCCTTTATCTAGTGCAGCATTTATGCCTAAATGTATACATCAGTGGATAGAATATGAGCTTCAGAGTTAGTTACAGCGGGGTTTAACAGTTGGCTCTCAAGAAAGTAGTTCACACATAGCTTGTATATGTTTGGGCAATTTCCTTCATCTGTAAAATATTGACTATTGTCTCTCCAAAAGGCCACCAGAAAAAAAATACACAAAACAAACTATTGATAAAATAAATCTAAGCATATTAGACTTATTGTGGTAAGGACGAACATCACCTTGACAGAGATGTAGTAATACCTCAGAAGTAAGAAGTCGGGGAGGATATTTATAGGATTTAGGCTGAGGGCTAGATAATTTTAAAGTGGAGAACTGGTTGGGATTGGGCAGAAATTATTGGCCCTTTGTATTGGTAGGCCCAAGTGAGGCAAGCATGTGGCTAATCTTGGAATTAACCTATTTTAGCTGACTTATGGTCTTGTTCTTCTTAAGTAAGTAGCTAGGTATTTTTGCTTGTTCTCAGTATTGGTTAACACACAGATGTGTTCAATCACAGGACTGTTTAACAGAGGGATGAGAAATTTTATTATTAATAGTTTCAGTTCTTAATAATCATTTGTGTCATGGGATTATTGTGAGTATGAAATAGAATACTGTATATACACGAGAGTGGCAGTGAGTAACTGCTCATTAAAATGTCAGTTTCTTTTCTCTCCTACCACAGCTGCTCCCCAACCCTTCCACGTGTATTTTTTTTTTAATATGGGGATCTCATCTTCATATGAGTAGCTTCTACATCAGTGCTATACCACTGTAGTGGTACTCAAAAAAGTTTGAGTGAATAAAAATCAAAAGATAAAATTGAAAAAATAAGAATCAGGATATTTTACAGAGTTTTTGTTTGTTTGTTTGTTTTTTTGAGACAGAGTCTCACTCTGTTGCCCGGGCTAGAGTGCCGTGGCGTCAGCCTAGCTCACAGCAACCTCAAACTCCTGGGCTCAAGCGATCCTTCTGCCTCAGCCTCCTGAGTAGTGGGGACTACAGGTATGTGCC
>CAUYRT010082873.1:0-18814 GCA_963574885.1 Lepilemur ruficaudatus | reverse complement strand
TGAGTTTGCACACAATGGCGGCTGGTATGTCTCTTTCCAGTCAGATGCACAGCAGGCTTTTAAACACTTGAGAGAAGAAGTTAGAACATTTCAGGGCAAGCCAATCACGGCAAGGATAAAAGCCATCAGTACATTTTTTTGCTAAGGAGTGGTTATCGACTAACGGGTTCTAGTGTGGACAGCCGGCCCATTCACACTCACCAGGCTCTATGCAGCCCGTATATAATCCTCATCAACAGTTCTTGATCTGTAGTATTGTGCCTCGGTCTCGGTCTCCAGATCCTGCACCTTCCTTGGAAACACCACTGGCTTCCTTTCCCAACGATAGTTTTATGAATGGCTTTAATTCACCAGGATCTTATGAAACAAATACTGCTGCCATGAATATGGGTCGACCATTCCAAAAAAATCATGTGAAGCCTCCATTTTAAGTCATTCTGTGGTTCAGAGCACTCAACAGAGGGCTCTGTGTTGTTGGGGGATGGACAGTTGAACAGATCGAATTCAAGGAACTTTCCAACTGAGCGGCATAACCCTACAGTAAGTAGCAGAGCATCAGGAGCAAACTCACCTGACAAAGGAGACTCTCACTTCGCAGATGGAACAGAATGGGGATTACAGCAGGGAAAGGAGAACTCTTTTCAGAGGTCGAAGACGACAGGATCCCAAGACCCCATCCTTCAACAGCTGGAGCAAAGGCCCCGACACCAAAGTTTGACTTACTAGCCTCAAATTTTCCTCCTTACCTCGAAGGTCATCAAGGGTGCCGGGTGAACTTGTTTTGGAGAATAACATGTCTGATCCTGTTAAAGATGTCGACAAAGAAAAGGATAATGAAGAGTTGAGGTTAGTTGCCCAGTGCCTGCAGAGGTTGAGCAGGCAGACCGCACGTCTGCCCGGCAACTCAGTGTGAGCACCGGTCCTCCACATGCAGCTGAGCTTCCTGCGTTAGGCACAACTCAGCAAGAAACGCTCATGAGGATTAATTTAATAGAGGATTCGATTGTTCAGAAAGATGTTCTCAACCAGTTTCTTCCCCAACTACTGCAAAGCCACCACAGGCAAATACTGCTCCACCACGTAATAATAACCCAAATGCCGCTGTAGCCATGGCCCTACAGACACCCAAAAGCTAAGTTACGCTGCAGTGTGCCAGAAGCCCCCTAAAGAGCTGTCTTCAGTTCTTGTGCAGCCCCGACAGGAACTTCGCTCCCACCCATGTAGTGTCTCCCCCACCAAAAATGAAGAGAATGGAGCTCCTGAGAAGTCTGTTGAGAAGCCACACAAAGCCAGAAGCCAGGACCAGTAAGGGTGATTGTGGCTTCCAAGGCAATGCCGTTCCCAGGGGAGCAGCTGGAAAAATCGGGGTACAGAGATGCCAGTTTAGCCATAGGACTGTACCTCGGGGAGTGACGTGACGTAATGGCAAAGAGCGATACCTGCCACCCAGGTCACCAAAGTGAAAGAAAGAAGAGAGAGAGAGGAGAGAGAGAGAGAGAGAGAGAGAAGGAAAGGAAAGAAAGGAAAGGAAGGAAAGAAAGAGAGAAGGAAGGAAGGAAGGAAGGAAGGAAGGAAGGAAGGAAGGAAGGAAGAAAGGAAGGAGAAAAGAAAGAAAACTATTAACAAACTTCTCTCTCTTCCCATTAAACTTGAGCCGTGGCTACACTGACCAGTTTTGGAGGGGAGGGGGTAGCCAGGAAGGAAACAAGAAAAAGTACGTCCCTAAGTCATTATAGATTTTGGAGTTGTGAGCAGTAGGATCCCAAAATTCATGTCTAATGTGATTTTTAAATGCTGAAGCATCCCAATCAGTGTATGTATGTGTGTGTGTGTGTGTACATATATATACACACATATATAAAAAGTATAATTTTTCTATTTTTGTTTTTGATTTAATTTGCAGAGATTTTTCTGCCTAGAGTCAATTTTGAGGGTTCAGATTTAGCTTGAGAAAAAAACATACGTCCTTCAACATAGGACATGAGGGAGTGAGAGAAAATATTTTTTGAAAAAGCATTTCTGTCAAATTAGAAATTACATTTTTAAATCTGTTTTAAGTTTGGCTTGGAGAATGCCACCTCTGACCATATGGCCTGTCTGGCAAAGCAGTTCTGTGGCTGGGTGCCTGGTGTGGGTGCGAGTGTGCCGAAGAGTGACTGAAGCCAGGTCTGTTGTCATGTCAGTAAGTGATGTGACAGCTGAATGTAATACCTGAGTAGTTTTTTTTCACTAGTGTGAAATTTAGTCTATCTTTTAAACCTTGCTAATATTTCATTCAACAAGTTGTTACGCTCTGATTGTACTTGGAGGTGTGACTACCAATCAGTTTGGCACTCAATTAAAGAATAGAGATTATTTAAAAATTGAAAAATTTCATCTTAGACCGAGTCGATAGGTCAAATGTACTTGAGAGGTTTAAACTACCTTGTGATTCCCCCCTAACATGGGAAACAAAAGTTTTTTGTTATTCCACGTTACCGTCTGTTTTTTGACTGCCCAACCCCAAAAGCAAAACAACCACCTACTGTATTGTATGTTTGTAACTGCTTTGACCAGTGTAGTCAAATCATACAAGTGCTCTAAATTTCAGATTTGAACATTGAAATGTTTACTCTTCTGTTTACATATTTAGAATTTTAGGTCCTGCAATGGTAGGGCAAACTGACCCTACAATTATGTGTTTGTGGCAGTGTTTAAGATGAAACATTGTATCTGACTCTTAAAGTGTTAATAGTGTAGAAGTAAAAAGAAACTTTTTTAAAAGGCTTAATTTGGGGGAACTTTTTGCATTTAGAGCATATTGATCACCTTCCCTCCCCTTCTCCAAAAAAAAAAAAAAAAAAACAGTTTGGAATTCACTGAAACAGAACCAGCAAGTCATGAAAATTTTAAGTTAAGATGAGAAAAATAGTTGAAGAAGATTATTAATAATGCATAATTTATCGGTGAATAAAGTTGTAGCTCTCATATATTAAATAGGCAAGTTTACATGCTGGTATTTAGGAAATAGCTAAAATATTAAAAACCATGTTGCATTAATCTATTTTAAGTGATACCATGTTCAGAGTTCTGTGTAAGGTGGGTTTTATTTTTCTTTTTATGGATAGTTTGTATAATAAGAACTGTCCTGTGGGGAGCTGTCCTGAAAACAGGAGCCTTCGTGGATGTATTTGCTGCCCAGAACACTGGGGTCCTTAGTGACGTAGCAACTGCCCCTGGGCATAGCTTTCCCATCTGGAGTGTACCAATTATTCCATAGTATAGGCTTGATTAAGTAGATTAGTAGTAGAATGTCCTTTTGCCTCAAGCCTGAGGAAGCAGAAAAGTTAGTCTTAAGATGATAAACAGTCTCACAAATTCCAGAAAGTCCTGCTCTAAGATCCCAAAGTCCCCCCCTTACTAAGATCCCGGGCTGGGGGAAGTAGATAATGGAAAAAGATTACCTGCAGGCTTAACTAAACAAAGGCCTTGTGATAATGATAGCTAGAGGGAATGTGGTATGTGGGCTTTCAGTTCTATATAAATGAAGCCTCTAAATAAACACGGCACTGCAGTCTTTACAGTCTCCGTCCTCCCATTCCCATCTGTGTTTTGTCTCTTTATTTTCTTATCCTCACCCCCAACTCCAAGTGCCGCACGTCGCCGGCTGGCTCCGGCACTGTCCCTTGTGTCAGTGAATTACATACGTACAAATCGAGACTGTAAATTGCAAACACTGGAAAGCACCATGGTGACACAGAGTAAACATCCTAGTAACATATTAAAATGAATGTAAATGGAGGTTACAATGACCTTGCTGTGAAACTTATCTTCCAACTCTAAGTTAAGCTTTGGAGGTTTGTGTTAGTGGATAACTGTCAAGAGCTTTGAAAACACTGTACATTTCTTCTGTACAAGCCAGAATTATTATTTCTTGTAATTTATTATTCAGCTTGGCAATTGCTTTTGATTTGTTGGATTTTATAACATGGCATAACATATTTACTCAGTTTGAAACTATTCATTTCTACACACTGTTTTTTAAATCACCTACTGGATAAAACATACAATAACACTACCTATGCTTAAAAAAGAAAAAGAAATTCTATAACCAGCAAACATGTCTTTAGATAATTAAAGTGAAATAAAAACCTATTGAAACCAAGAAGATGGAGAATTCATCACTAGAAGATCTGTAATACTTGAAATGTTAAATGCAGCTCTTCAAGCATTTCAAGTATTTCAAGCAATTATTTCCCATAATATTATGGCTACTGTTACAAGGCTCCCTCCGTGACAAGTTCCAGAGTTCTTTAAAGGATTATGTCTTTTTCCTTTAACATGGTTCCTGGCATAATGATTGTTCAATAAATATTTAAAGAATAAATGAATGGGAAACCTCTATTTTGTTTCTGATGATAATAATGAAGACACGGAGTTCTTGTAAATTGGCTTTCATTTAGTCTAACACTCAATTAACAATATTTATCGAGTGACTTCTCTGAGCCAAGTCCTCACAGGTGAACAAGGTATAAAACAACTGGTTCTTATGAGGGAGCTAGATGTCACTATTGCTAGATTTATTGGACAACGTTGTACCTATTATTTAAATAGCTAGACACTCTATTTGGTTTATGCTCATAAACACAAGAAAATGAAATTTATCCATTTTATATTTATAAAAAACTTGCATAGGTATAAGCTATTGAATCAAAGTTTTTTTGATTAGAAACATTACGTCATAATTTGACTGATTAAATGTGTTTGAACCTATGTGACTCAATGATAGTTCCTTTGTAAATAATTTTTATTTTAAAGAGTTTAAGATTTAGCACAGGATGCAACAATATTATAGTTGAGAGTTCTGTGTATCCTTCACCCAGCTTCCCCCATGATGAAATCTTAATAGTCATCTTATCAGAGCTAGGAAATTCACATTGGTGCGGTATTACTAACTCAGGTACAGACTAAAAGCTCTTCTTTTTTAATAGATTCTTGTTTTCCATGTAGATTTTTACTTCATTACCAGCTTTAAGTCTGGGAATCTTTGAGCAATGTTGCAGCAAGGAGAGCCTGCTCAAGTATCCACAGCTCTACACCATATCTCAGACAGGGGAAATTTTCAACACAAAGGTAAGCAGAAAGTTTATTGCAGGTCTTTCATCTAACTTGATCCAAAGGTGCCTTTGGTCTCTTCCCATCCCAGTGCTTTAGGAAAAATAATTTTTAAAACACAAGGAATGCAGCCTTGTGCTATCTTCATGCTACTGTGTAGCGTAGCCAGGGAACTGAGGTTCAACTAAGAGAAGTAACAATACTGGGAAATGAAAAAAAAAAAATCTTGTGAAAAAGAAGAAAGGTGCCATGTGTGGTCTCACAGATTGGGCACTAGACAGTGTCAGGACGCATGTTGTGGAACGCGTGGTCCTAGGAAGGACAAAAGAGGGACCAAGGTCACTTTTAGATGAGACACTGCTTCATGGGATTCTCTGGGCATGACTGCTTCCTGATACCACAGGTGTTGAGATTCAGTGGGGGAGTTCAAGGAATTTTGCAGGCTGTGGGAGCAGTGTCAAATTCGAATAAGCCTAGCTGTGCATCTCAATCATTTGCGAGGCTTTTAAAAATTATAGACACCTGGAAGAAACATAAAAAACCTTTTAAACATATTGAGACTTGTTTTATGGTTCGAAGTATCGTCTATCTTCTGAATATTTCATCATCAGTGGAAAAAATGTATGAAGTCACATTTGAAGATAGTTTTGTTCAAAATGTCCATGTTTCTTACTGACTTTCTGTCCACTTGTTCTGTCGGTTATTGAGAGAGGTGTTGAAATCTCCAAGCATAATTGTGGGTTTAGTTATTTCCCCTTGAAGTTCCACCAGTTTTGCTTCATGTATTTTTGAAGCTCTGTTATTAGGTGTATAAATATTTAGGGTTGTCATATTCTGTTGATTTGTCTCTTTATCATTGTGAAGTGATTTTTGTTATTTCTAGTAGCAGTATTTGCTCTTAAAATTTATTTTGATAATAATATAATCACTCCAGCTTTTTCTTAGTGTCTGAATGGTATATCTTTCCTCATTCTTTTACTTTTAACCTATTTGTGTCATCATATTTAGAAATGTTTTTTTGTTGGCAGCTTGTAGTCTTACTTTGTCGTCTGATCTGACAATCTGTGCCTTTTAATTAGATATTTAAGGCATTTACAGTTAATGAGCTTATTGATACAGTAAGGTTTAAACTTACCATCTTGCCATTTCTGTTTGTCCTACCTATAATTTTTCCCACTTTTTCTACCTTTTTTTAATTAATTTTTTTTTATAAATTCCAATTTATCTTCTTTGTTGATTTATTACCTATAACTCTTTGTTTTCTTATTTTAGAAGTTGCTTTAGGGTTTATAGTATATGTCTTTAAGTTATAATTTACCTACAAGTGATATACTACTTCACATATACTGTAACATACTTAATATAATATGATCCCATCATTCTTTTCCTAACCTTTGAGCTATTGTTGTCATACATGTTAATTTTACATATTTTATAAACCCCATACTATATTGTTCATATTTTGTTTAAATAACTGTCCTTAATGATTTAAATGATGAGAAACTCCTATCTTTTCCCATATATTTATCATTTTCAGTGATCTTCTATCCTTTGTGCAGATTTACATTATTATCTGTTATCATTTTCTTTCTGTCTGAAAAATGTCCTTTAACATTTCTTATAGTGCAAATCTGCTGGTGATGAAGTCTTTCAGCTTTTGGATGTATGAAAAAGTCTTTATTTCACCTTCATTTTGAAGAGTTATTTTTGCTTGGTATGAAATTGTAGTCTGTTAGTTTATTTCCTTTAGTGCTTTCCATTGTCTTCTTTTTTGCATTGTTTCGATAAGAAATTGCTGTCATCCTCGTCTTTATGTCTTGTTAAGTAATGTGTCTTTTTTCCCTCTGACTGCTTTTAAGATTTTCTTTTTTATTACTGCATGTGAGCATTTCATTATGATGTGTGTTGTTTCTTTGTGTTTCTTATGGTTTTTTTTTTTTTTTTTTTTACAGAGTCTAACTATTTTGCCCGGGCTAGAGTGCCATGGCATCAGCCTAGCTCACAGCAACCTCAAACTCCAGGGCTGAAGTGATCCTTCTGCCTCAGCCTCCTGAGTAGCTGGGACTACAGGCATGTGCCACCATGCCCGGCTAATTTTTTCTATATATATTTTTAGTTGGCCAATTAATTTCTTTCTATTTTTAGTAGAGACGGGGTCTCACTCTTGCTCAGGCTGGTTTCAAACTCTTGACCTTGAGTGATCCGCCCACCTCGGCCTCCCAGAGTGCTAGGATTACAGACATGAGCCACTGCGCCCGGCCCTCTTATGCTTTTTGAATCTGTGGATTTATATTAGTAGGATCAGCAAACAATGACCTACAGGCCAAATCCAGTCCTCTGCCTATTTTTATAAAGAAAGCTTCATTGGAACATAGCCATGCTTATTTATTTACAACTATCTATGGCTGTTTTAGTGCCCCAATAGCAAAGTTGAATGGTTGCAACAGAGATCATGAGGCCTTCGAAGCCTAAAATACTTACAACCTGGTTTACAGTATATGTCAAATTTGAAAAACTGTCAGACATTATTTCTTCAAATTTATTTTTCTGGCCTGTCTTCTCTTCTCCTGTGCTTCCAATAATACATAGGTCACTTGAAGTTGTACAAAACCTTTTTGAAGCTGTGTTTTTGCTTTAGAAGTTTTTCTTTCTTTCACTATTTCATTTGGGTTTTTTTTTTTTTTATCATTCTGTCTTCTAATTTACTTTTGCACTATCTATCTGCCATTAATTTTCTCTTCGGCAATGTTGAATCTTCCACTAATTCCATTTGGTGTATTTATTATCTTACACATTGTAGTTTTTGACCCCTAGAATTTCTATTTGAACATTTTTTTATATCTCCCATGTTCCTACTTAACTTTTGAACACATAGAACAGCTATGATAATTTTTTCTCCCTTCTTGTCTGCAAACTCTAACATCTCCGTTGGTTCTGGGTTGTATTTGATTGACTTATTTACTTCCTTATTTGGGGTTGTATTTTCCTGCTCCTTTATTTGTCTGGTAATTCTGGACTGGATCCCTTATGTATGAATTTTACCTAGGTAAGTGCTGGAATTTTTTTTTTATTCCTGTAAATGTTCTTAAATTTTTCTCTGGGACACAAGCAAGGTAATTGGAAACAGTTTGATCCTTTTGAGTGTGACTTTTAGGATTTGTTAGACAGGACAGGAGCAGTGCTAAGTCCAGGGATAATTATTGTCCACTATTGAGGTGAGAACTTTCTACATACTGTCTGAATTCAATGTTCCATAAGCCATGAGGGTGTCTAATCGGACATTAATTTTGCTTTTGAACCAGTTTCTTACATTCTTTCCTAAGAATTGCCTTACCCCAGGAAATTCTGAGTCACAGGCCAGATATGTTTTTCTCACATTCTTTTCTAGTTCTGTATTTGTAAGTCTCCCTGGCAAGCATGAAAATAACTGATATATTTAAAATTGAAAGAGCAAAGCGTTTTGTTTTTGTTGTTCTATCCACTAACTAATGTGTACTCTTGTTTGAGGCCAGAAATTTTATATTATTGAGATTTCATTTAAGAAAATTGTGCATGGTCTGTTAAAAATTATTTTGACAAGGGTCAGGGTGTAAATGTAAAGGATCAGAATATGCCATAAAAAGGATGATGTGAAATCGCATTTATAGTACTATAATTCAAAACTTAAAAATATTTTTGTCTTTTTAAAAATTTACTTATGGTTCTGTTTCACTGGATAATTTAAGACTGCATAATTTTTATAACAAATAGGTTATATTTAAGTTCTATATATTTATATTTAGTACATTTATTTTTAGAATAATATTCTATAATTTCATAGTCATTTCTTGTAAAAGTAGAATCTTAAAAATAGATTTTTTTTCAATCTTCAGGAAAACATTTTAGCTTTGTAATTGTGTTATACACAGCAAATATGCTTCACAATATCATATATTTTTAGATTGAGATTAAAATACCATCCTGACTTTCTTGCTTTGTTTTTTTTTAGGTGTTTTGGATTCAATGTGTAAATGCTTTGGTCCACTCCTTCATTATCTTCTGGCTTCCCCAAAAAATGCTGGAGAAGGGTAATGGCTTTATCGTTTCAAATATTCAGCAAGGAGTACATTATTCTCACTAGAGTTAGTGTTTGTGTGTGTGTATGTGTCTTTCCACAAAAAGAGCTCAAGGACAAAAATATAGAATTTAGAAAAAAATAAAATATTCACATAAATCTTATATTAGACATTCATCTGGCTAACAGATTTTAGTCTGAACAAGTAACAGCTGACCTTTACAACCCATCCTCTTTGCCTCTAAAATGTCTAAATTGAGAACCTAGTGCTTTTATTGTTAATTTCTAATATTTGAGTCAAGAATTCTGATGGAAAACACATTTCCAAAGAATGATATATAACCATTATAAATATGTTCAAAGAACTAAAAAAAAAATCATGCTTGAAGGTGTGAAGGTATGAAGACAAGGACTTATTAAATACAGATTATTAATAGGTAGATATAAATTCCAATAAAGAGCCAAATGAAAATTCTAGAGTTGAAAGATACAATAATTAAAATGGAAAATTTGTTAGATGGGCTCAACAGTAGATTTGAATTAGAAGAAGAAAGAATTACTGAAATTTAAGTTAGATTAATAGAAGGTTTGCAGTCTAAAGAACAGAGAAAAAAATAGGATGAAGAAAAATGAGCAGAGCCTCAGAGAAACGTGAGAAATCTTTAAACATACCAATGTAAGCACAATGGGAATACCAGTACAAGAGGAGAAAATAATGGAGCAGAAAAAATATTCAAATAAATAATAGCTGAAAAATTCCCAAACTAGCTGAAAAACGTTACACATCCAGGAAGATCAATGAACTCCAAATAAGATACATGCAGAGAGATCCACAATTACACATTGTAGTAAAAATGTTGAAATCATCAAAATGAAAATTACTCATAATATATAAGGGAGCTCCAATAAGAGTAACAGCTGACTTCTTATCAGAGAAAATGGAAGCTGGAAGGCAGTGAGATGACAAATTTAAAATTCTGAGATTTAAAAAAAAAAAAAGTCAACCAAAAATTGGTTGTTATGCCCAGCAAAAAATCCTTCAAAAATGAAGGCAAAATAAGGCCAAGTACAGTGGTGCACGCCTGTAGTCTCAGCTACCTGGGAGGCTGAGGAGAGGATCACACAAGCCCAGGAGTTCAAGACCAACCTGGGGAACATAGCAAGATGTCACCTCTATTTAAGAAAAAAGTGAAGGAAAAATAAAGAAATTCCACAATAAAATGTGACAGAATTTGTTGTTGGGAAACCCACTTTTCAAATAATACTGAAGGAAAGGACATCTACGAAAACCCACAGTTAACATCATGCTTATGGTGAAAGACTGAAGGTTTCACTCTCAAAATCAGGAACAAGATAAAAAATGTCATTTCTACCATTTCTATTTACCATTGTGCTGGAGGTCCTAGTTATTACAATTAGGCAAGAAAATGGAATTTTCCAGTTTAGAAAGGAAGAAGTAAAATGATCTCTATTTGCATGTGACATAGTTTTTCATATATAAAAAACTAAAGAATTTACTAAAATACTGTCAGAACTAATAAGTTCCTAATAAATTAAGCAAGATTGCAGGGTATAAGATCAACATACGAAAATCAATTTTATTTCTACACAAGAGAAATAAGCAAACTAAAAATGAAATTGAATCAAAATGAATGAAATACTTAGGAATAAATTTAACTACCTTTGTTCTCTTTTTGGTTATTTTTAGTTTCTTTTCCCATGTTTTTAAGTTCACCAATGTTTTATTTAGCAGTGTCTCTGCTGTTAAGCACAATTCAGTGACATTTTCTTTTCATGTGTTACTATTTTTTTGTCTCTAGAAATTCTATTTGGTTATTCTTCATATCTTTCATTTCTCACCTCATTTTGTTCGTATTTTTATTCAAATTCATAAGCATGTTGGTAGTATTTACCTTAAAGACTTCTGCTAATTCTGTCATCTCTATGATTTCTGGATTGGCTTCTATTCACAGTTTTCTCTTGGTTATGGATCAAATTTTTGCTTTTTTTTGCATGTCATAATTTTATAATGGATGCTGGACACTATGAATTTTATGTTGCTGAATAGTTTTGTTGCGTACATTTAAACAATTGGACTTTGTTTTGGCAAGCAGTCAAGTTGCCTGTGGACCAGTCTGATTCTTTCAAAACTTCTTTCTCTTCTTTTGAAATTGAGTCTAGTGTATCATTTACTCTAGGACAAATATAGTTCCTTTACTGACGTTATCCCATTTTGGGTCTCTACTGAATGCTTCATGTATTGAACAAGGTTTTTTCACTTTGCCTTATGGAAACTGGAGCAATTCCTAGGTCTATATTAGATCTCACAGTTTTTCAGCTTGCAGTTCTATAGTAATTCGTTTATCCATGGTAGTTGCTCTTTGCTGGCCTTGTGGAATTTCTCAGTACACATAAGCAGTACACATAAGCAGATTGGCATTCAGCTAAGGGCTTATGAAGACTCCTGTGAATTTCTAGAGGTCATTCTTTGGATAGTTTCCATATTCTGTTCTGCAAGTTCCAGCTACTTGGCCTCTCTAAAGTCCAATGTGTCTCATCAACTCAGCAAAAATGAGCTCTCTTTGGGCTCTCCCTCCCTGCACAGTAGTGCAGAAATTGCCTCCAGGTATGAAGCAAGGGCAACGGTAGGACTCAATTTTTTACTCTCTCACGGCTCAAAGTTCTGTGCTGCATTTTTCCCAATATCTAAAAAAAAGTTATTTCGGATATTTTGTCAAATTTTCTACTTGATTACAGTAGGAGAGAATGCCCTGTTACTTCTTCATGGATGGATGCAGAAGTCTTGGTCATGCTTAATTTTTGTCTCTTGATCTGTCATGGACTGAGAAAGGTAACTGAAAAGTCTTCCACTATCATATCTGTTTTCCTTTTTATTTCTCATAATCTGTGATTTAGAAATGTTTATTATTTGTTGCACCAATACCTGTTTCATATTCATTGTAACTTGTACCATTTGGTTTTATAAAGTATCCTTCTTTGTCTTATTTAATTCTTTTTGGTCTCAATTTCTAATGTTAATACCATGTGCCAGGAGTTATCTACACTCCCAGCAAAACAGGTCTCAGGCAGGATCGTGGCAAGAGATTTGGAAATAATAGAAATAGAGAAATAATAGAGACAGAGACAAAGTATAGTTTAAAGTGATGGGGGAGTCAGGGGTCCTCCAGCATTCCCGTGAGCTGTGAGGCCCTGAGTGAAGTCCCACATCAGTATTTACTGGTGCAACAATTAGTGGTTGCACCAATTAGCTGTAGTGGTTACAGATTTATGTGTATATGTCATTCATTTAGGTTTCAAGGCTCCCCAAAAGTTTCTAGAGTTCCCTTAATTAATTCTATCTATGTGAGCAAATGGTTACAAAATTTTTCTAAGATAAACTTCTAAGCCCTAAGCTAAGAATAGACCTAGCTGAGCATATAAGTTAAAAATAAAATTGTCAATTAGCAGAAAAGCTAAACAGAAATATAGAGGCATTGTATTTGTCTAGTTTCTCATTAACTGAGACATGTGGTTTGGAGTGAAACAGGAACTGTCCTTGAGGCTAATTGGTTTTAGTTGCAGGTGTCTGCTGGGCTGGCATTCTTTGATCAGTCCTTAACCTGTGACCCCATGCCAAGCTCTGTCTTACACAAGCATCAGGTGCTGGCCTCCAGGTCTCGAGACAGGCGTCGCCTTGCATACGCCTCTGACCAGTGAGATGCCCCCCTGTTGCTAGGCAGTTTCTGCTTTGTCAACTAACATGCTCACAGATTCCTTCAAGGCAAAGCCCTGCAAAACTCCTGAAACCTTACATGTCTACTATCTTCCAACAATCATGTCTCATGCTTTTAGTAATAATGTATATTTTCTTTGACCATATTTTATTTTTCAAACTTTATAAATTACTGTTTTAGGTGTGTTCCTTGTATATAGCATAGAATTTGGTTTTATTTTGAGATTCAGCCTGAAGTTTATCTTTTAAAAATAGGTTTGTTGCAGACATCTCATATGACTTTGTGTTTCCTGTTGTAATATAGTTCTGTAATCTTTAATTATGAGATTGGTTTTTCTTGCTTTTTTGTGTAGTCTGATATTCAGGAAGGTTTGAATTTTTTGTTGTAAGTTTATATAAAAACCACTCTAGTTCTTTAGACAAAACTATTTTTTTCTTCTTATGAATAATGACAAAATTATAATATTTCTCTTCCTTCTTCCCTCACTTTTCCCCAGCATTCCATTATCTTGCACATGGCATACCTTTGTACTATTAAATACACTTATAATTCCATTTCTTGATTTGTTAGCTTTGAAGATTCTTTATTGACTTGCAGCTATTACAGATGAGACCATCTGCAAACTTACTCTACTTCTCATCTACGTCACCTGTGCCATAGCATATTGTATAAAATTGCATCATTTGCGCATTGTATAGGCACATAACTACAACCAGATTGATCATTCTAGCACATTTAGGTTTTTTTCTTTTTCATTCTAATTCTACAGTTAAATATATCAAATGCTCTCAATGAGTCTTTCTGTTCCAGCTTCTCCAATCATTTCTTTGTTGGCTGGTTCTAGTAGGATTTTGTTGCAATGTTCTCTTGTAAGCATTTTTCATCGGATAAGTTTTGCTGCTCTATTCCACTCATTTCCTTTTAAACCATTTTAAAAGATAACTTACACATAAGACATGAATTATAATATAATGAATAATAACCACACAAATCATGAAATAGAACATTCTGCCTCTTATAAAATAGTCTCTTCCTATGGGTGCTGTGCCAGTTCCTTTTATATTGTTCTTCATGGAATTACGGTTGACCCTTAAACAATGCAGGGGTTGCGGATGCTGCCCCCGTGCAGTCAAAAATCTGAGTATGACTTTTGACTTCCCAAGAACTTAACAATTTACATCCTACTCTTAACCAGAAGCCTCACTGATAACATAAACAGTTGATTAATACATATTTTTATGTTATATGTATTATGTACTGTATTCTTACAATAAAATAAGCTAAAGAAAAGAAAATGCTATGAAGAAAATCAAAAGGAAAAGAAAGTCTATTTACTATTCATTAAGTGAAACTGGATGATCATAAAGGTCTTTATCGTGTTGTCTTCATGGTGAGCAGGCTGAGGAGGAGGAGGAGGGGGAGGAAGAAGGGTTGGTGTTGTCCTCTCAGAGCGGCAGAACTAGAAGAAAATTCTCAGGGAAGTGGACCTGCACAGTTCAAACTCATGTTGTTCAGGGGTCGACTGTCCCAGCTATTTGAAAAAGGCGTTTTTAAGGAGTGTATTTTTGCCAGTGTTTTCTGAGTTCTGCTCCCCTACGTCAGTTTGATAGTTACTTTATATCAGAGAACTTTCACTACCACTTACCAAGCACATTTTCTGTGCGCACCTTAACTATTTGGAAGCCCTAATTTAATTAGCTTCTGAATCTGTGGATGTTTTTGTCTCTTTGTTTCCCTGACATGGACTTTGTGGAGACTTTCCCTGTTTGCATTGTTGGTTTTATGTAATATCCAGGAGGAAAGGAATTTCTGTTTCACACCGCTATGCTTATGCTAGAAGTTTTCCTTCTGTCCCAGTGTAGCTTGTACGTTGTCTCTCTTCTTTGTGAATACATCTATGGACAATATAACCAAATATCAGCTTCCTATATAGTAATTTTCTTCCCTTTTCTAGTCAATTACAATATTCTCATCTGTACTACTATCCCACTACCAGTTAAATTCACCAAGTTCAGGTCAATACACAATCCAGACCATGATAGTCATTCTCCCGGCTGGTCTAACCTGACCCACATATTTATCTGTAGTTTCCTTCAATCAAATGCCCTAAATATTTCCTTTCATGTAGTTTTGCAAAAGAGTATAAGCTTTGAGTATTTTAGTGGGTTCTAACTTAGGAGAAAACAGAATAAATGAGTTTCAAGTATATGAGTATATTATCTAAATTGGTATTAGGATCAGGAATTTGCACTCTAAAATTTCTATATCAACCAGGACCAGAGACCACCAATATATATATATTTGAGATTTTTTAAAAGTGTAAAGAAGATATGAATAAATCACCTTAATCTTGGGATAGTATTGATCCTTCATAGAGGATGAAATTCATAAATTTTATAACAGATTTAGCAATAGTTGAAGAAAATTATGAAATTATATTGTAACTTCAAATGATCTTTATGCTCATTATTTTATTAATCCTGGAAAAGAAATAGTGCAAAAATATGATGAAAAAATTCTTAAAATCCCTGTCTTGTTACCTAGCATCTCTCATTGGACTGTTAGACTTTCAGTGTAGAGGCTGTGCCAGATGGTTTAGATGCATGTAAAACAAGGTTTAATAATTACATTCATGTACTCCTTGTGATGTTTTTATTCATTTGTAAGTGAATTCATTCATTCATTTATTAAGTAAGTGATGTTACTTAATATATCTTTAGAGATAGTAAGACATAGAAAAGAATGTAACAATTGTGATAGGCAAAGGAAGCATTGTTGTGATTGTCAGAGAAATTTAGAAATTACGGCCAATAATGGATAAATACTTCTGGTGTCCAGCATGGGTTCTTGTGGTAAAAATAAATTTGAAATCTGTGTTTTGGACTCTATAAAGATAAAAATGACTTTTTCATTTTTCAGATGTCGTCTTACAACGTGGTTACACTACAGACTATTTGTTTCTTGGAAATTTCATTTATACGGTAAGATCATCTATGTGCATTAAATCACTTATCCTAGCTTTTCGTAGAAAAATTCAAGAATTATAAGACAACATCCCATGAACTTGTAGTCTTCCTCACACTTCAAAACTTTTTCTGAGAAGAAACTATTATCATGATTGTATATATACATATATATATTTCTAGAAATGTGAAATGTAGAAATTGTAGAAATATGCAAATGTATGTTACCCACCTCCCCTGTACAAGCAGGGGGATGCTCTTCTATATCTTGTTTTTTCACTATGCAGTGTGCCATGGTGATGGTTACAAATCAGACTACAAATTATCTACCTCATGCTTTCAGGCCTGCTTGTGTGAATAATTCATCATTATTCATTTAGCCAATCTCCTGTCAGAAGACATTAAGGTTGCTTTTGGCCCTTGGCCGTTATGAACAATGCCACAATGACTATTCTTTATATGCATGAGTAAATATATCTGTAGCATAAATTTCTGTAAGTGTAATTGCTGGATCAGCGGGTATTGTGAATTTTGAAAGACATTATCAAATATTCCTTCCAAGAGGTAGCACAAATTTAGTGATAATAATGTCAGTTTCCCCAAGCATCCATGGGAAGTGGTCTTATCACACTTTTTGCTCCAATAGGTGAAATTATATTCTATTGCAGTTTTGTGTTAAGAGTGAGCATACCTGCATAAGGTTAACTATCATTTCCATTTCTTTTTCTGAGGACAACTTGTTGATTTACTTTACCAATTGTTCTATTGAGCTGTTGGTGTTTTTCTTATTAATTAAGAGTAATTCTTTGTATGTTAAGGATGTTCTTTTTTCTCATATTTGTTATAAAATATTTTCCCATTGTCACTTTTCATGATATTTTTATCATGTCAATATATATTCTGCGTATTCTTTTTTCTTTTTAATTATTATGGATACATAATAGTCATATATCTTTAGAGAGTACATGTGGTGTTTTGATACAGGCACACAATGGGAATTAACCAAATCAGGGTAACTGGGGTGTCCATCACCTCAGGCATTAATTATTTCTTTGTGTTAGGGACATTCCAGTTCTACTCTTTGAGTTATTATAAAGTATACCCTAACTTACTGTTGACTATATTCACTTTGCTATGCTATCAAATGTTGTTCATTCTATCTAACTAACTATATTTTTGCACCCATTAACCAGCTCTTTTTCATATCCCTGTCTCCCCACTACCCTTCCCAGCCTCTGATAACCATCATTCTCTTGTCTGTCTCTGTGAGATCAATTGTTCTTTAATATTTAGCTCCCACGTATGAGTGAGAACATGCAAGAGTTGTCTTTCCATGCTTGGCTTATTTCACTTAACGTAATGTTCTCCGATTCCATCCTTGTTGTTTCAACTGGCAGGATTTCATTCTTTTTGTGGCTATATAATATTCCTTTGTGTGTATGTACCGCAATGTCTTCATCCCTTGATGGACACTTAGGTTGACTCCAAATCTTGGCTATTATGAATAGTGGTGCAATAAACATAGGACTGGAGGTATCTTTTCCATGTACTGATTTCCCCTACTTTGGATATATACCCGGCAGTGGGATTGCTGGATCATACGGTAGTTCTATTTTCAGTTTTTTGAGGAACCTCCATACTGTTCTCTATAGTGGTTGCACTAATTTACATCCCCACCAGCAGTGTACAAGGGTTTCCCTCTCTCAGTATCCTTGCCAGCATCCTTAATTGCCTGTCTTTTTCATAAAAGCCATTTTAACTGGAGCGAGATGATATCCTATTGTAGTTTTGATTTGCATTTCTCTGATAACTAATGAGGTTGAGAATTTTTTCATATACCTGCTGGCCATTTGTATGTCTTCTTTTGAGAAATGTCTATTCAGATCCTTTGCCCATGTTTAATTGAATCATTTAATTTTTTTTCCTGTGGAGTTGCTAGAGCTCCTTGTATGTTCCAGTTATTAGTCCCTTCCCAAATGGATATTTGCTATCATTTTCTCCCATTCTGTGGGGTGTCTCTTCCCTTTGTTGGATTGTTTCCTTTGCTGTGCAGACACTTTTTAGCTTGATGTGATCCCATTTGCCCAGTTTTGCTTTGGTTGCCTGGGCTTTGGGGGTATTACTCAAGAAATCATTGCCCAGACCAATGTCCTGAAGCATTTACCTAAATGTTTTCTTTTAGAAGTTTCATAGTTTCAGGTCTTAGATTTAAGCCTATAATCCATTTTTATGTGACTTTTGTATATTGTGAGAGATAGGGGTCTAGTTTTATACTTCTGCATATGGATGTCCAGTTTTCCCAGCACCATTTTTTGAAGAGATTGTCCTTTCCCCATCTATATTCTTGGCACCTTTGTCAAAGATAAGTTCACTATAGATATGTGGATTTATTTCTGGGTTCTCTATTCTGTACCATTGGTCTCTATGTGTCTGTTTTTATGCCAGTATTATACTGTTTTGGTTACTATAGCTCTTAGTACAATTGCAAGTTAAGCGATGTGATTCCGCCAGTTTTGTTCTTTTTGCTCGGGATGGCTTTGGCTATTCCGGGTCTTTTGTGGTTCTACATAAATTTTAGGATTATTTTTTTCTATTTCTGTGAAGAATGTCTTTGGTATTTTGATGGGGATTGCATTGAATCTGTAGATTGCTTTGGGTAGTGTGGACATTTTAACAATATTGATTCTTCCAATCCATGAGCGTGGAATATCTTTCCATTTTTTTGTGTCCTCTTCAATTTCTTTCATCAGTGATTTATAGTTTTCATTATAGAGATCTTTCAATTCTTTGATTAAGTTTATTCCTAGGTATTTTATTTTATTTATTTATTTTTTTGAGACAGAGTCTCACTTTGTTGCCCGGGCTAGAGTGCCATGGCATTAGCCTAGCTCACAGCAACCTCAAACTCCTGGGCTGAAGCGATCCTTCTGCCTCAGCCTCCCGAGTAGCTGGGACTACAGGCATGTGCC
>CAUYRT010082870.1:0-11935 GCA_963574885.1 Lepilemur ruficaudatus | reverse complement strand
AACTAAAAATATATAGAAAATATTAGCCGGGCATGGTGGCGCATGCCTGTAGTCCCAGCTACTCGGGAGGCTGAGGCAGAAGGATCACTTGAGCCCAGGGGTTTGAGGTTGCTGTGAGCTAGGCTGATGCCACGGCACTCTAGCCCGGGCAACAGAGTGAGACTCTGTCTCCAAAAAAAAAAAAAAAAAAGAATACTCCTGCCCCATCTGCCCCTTCCTTTCTCTGCCCCAGGGGGATGCTGCGACTCATCTGCTTGGGGGGTCTGAAGAGCACAAACTGGGCATGCTCAGATCACCCCAACCTTTCCTTGTTAGGGGCTGGCTGCCCCCTTCTTTCTGCTTTGCAGACTCGCCCCGCATGGGAAAGCCTGCTCTGCGCCAGTGCTGCCTATGACCACAGCAGTGTCCTTCTGAAGGCTTGGTGTTAGGAAACACCTTGCCTGCAGATAGATGCCACACCCCCACCCTAGCTTTTATCAGCAATAAACCTGATAATTGGATCCCCAGCAGCCTTTTCCTTGTCTTTGCTGTTAATCTAATCCGAACTGGAGTGAAGTCCCCTCAGAGACTCCTAGCGCTGTTCACTTACTTGAGGGTTCAGTGTAACACAGGGGTTAAGAGCTGTTAGATGTGGACTCAAATTCCAGCTGTCACTCACTAGCTGCGTGACTTTACACATGTTAACTAACCTTTCTGTGCCCCAGTTTCCTTTTGTAAGATAGGAATGATGAAGCCTAACAAAAACATAGTGGCCACCATTTATTGAGCATTCATTGTTTCAAAGCCAGGCATGAGTGCTTTACATGCTAGATCTCAGTGCATTCTCACCGTCTGTTAGAAGTTGGTAGTATTTTTATTCCCACTTTGTAGAGGTGGAAACTGAGGCTTGGAGAGCAGAAGTGACTGGGCTGAGGTCACACACATGACAAGTGGCACAGGATGTACCTCTTAACAGCAGGATGTACCACCACCATTGTATACATTGGGAAACTGAGGCCGAGTGGCCAGCAATCTGCCCAAGGAACCGCCCCAGTGCTGCCTCCATCACTTGCTGCAGCCTAGCACTACTGGCTCATTTCCTTTCCTTGGCAAACCCTTCCGTGCCTCTGGGTCTTTGCATTTGCTAGAACATTCTTCCTCAAGATTCAACACAGCTCACTCTCTTTCCTCCTTTGGGTCTTTACGCAAATGTCCTCCCTGGATACCTGATCTAAAATTGTAACCGCCTTATCTTCCAGCATTTCCTATCTCCTGTCTTTATTTTTCTCCAAGCACTCAGCGCCTCTGACTTCTCTTTGGCTGGTTTATCGTCTCCCACAAGGATGTCAGCTCCACAGGGGCCGGAGCTTTAGTGTCTTTCGCTGATGCCAGAATCCTGGTTCCTGGTACCTAATGGGAACTCAGTAAAGCACCAAGTGCCTGGCACACAGTAAGCCCTCTGTACATGTTACTGTTGTTATTCAGTCACTTCATCAACCAGGCAGCATTCTGTGAGGACCTACTGTGTGCCGAGCTCCAGGGCCAGACACTGAGCTCTCATCCACCAGGAAGGATGCTGGGGGCGGGGGGACGGGCGCTTTAAAATCCAGCAGGGGATGAGGACAGAGTGAGTGACGGCACATGCAGCCCCCTCGCTCGTCGCGTGTGGCTTCAGGCAAACCCCGTCCCCCCCGCCCCAGACTCAGTTTCTCTGTTGAACTGGTTGGCTGAGGCCCAGCTTCTGAGTTCTGCTGGGGCCCTCAGCCCCTTGGTGACAGGGGACCAGGGCCTTGGGGCACTGTGGAGGCTGCAGAAAAGCCCCTGGACACCTCCCTGCAGGGCAGGACTTGCGATTGAGGAGAAAGGAGTGAGCATGAGGGTCACTGTGGACAAGCAGTTCTGCTGGCCAAGCCCGAGCGAAGGGGCAGCCATTGAATGTAGACTTTCCAGAGGCCCTGGCGCATCCACCACACACACAGGAGGCGTGGTGGGCGTGACACAGCTCCATGCGGGCACCTGCAAGTTCCTGGTGGTAAGGGCGGGAGGGCAGGTGGGGACACGGAGCAGCTGTACCTCCTGGCACGCGGAAACCAAAGGACAGGCTAAAGGTTGTCACTGCATGGTGGCTGGCTGGGCAGCCCTGCCCCGGAGAGGATGCAAGGAGGGTGGACCCAGGCTGAGGGCAGGGCCGAGTGGGGCGGAGCGGGCAGAAGCCAAGGGACGCAGAACCTTTGGCACTCGCGGCTCCTCTACCCAGCTCCCACCCCTTGCCCTACAGACCCCCGAGCTGGCTCCATCTCTGCCTTCTCACTCAGAGCACAGGTCACCCAAACCCCCTGGCTAATGTCATCCTCCCAGCCAGGCTCCCTTGGTCACATCTCCCTGCTTTGTTTCTTTCATGGTACTTGTCACCACCTGCGATGGCCTCATTTATTGTCCCCACTTCTTAGATAAGAGGCTCAGAGAAGTGTAATCACCATCCCCTAGTCATGTGGCTTTGAAGTGGCAGCTGTGGGACGGGAAGAGCCTGCCTACCTGCTTCCCCAGCCAGCACCCTTTCATGCCCCGAAACTGCACTGCAGTACGTCCGGGGCATCATCAGTGCTCCTACCGCATACCGTGGGGTGCTGTGCATGCACTGCCTCTATCTACCAGGAGGGACAAGAGGCTGCGTGGCCAAGAGCTACGGCAGAGCTAGATCAAGCCAAGCACTGGAGGGGGGCCTCTCTCGCCACCATATTGCTGTGTGACCCCCGGCAAGCCTCTTGCCACCTCTGAGCCTCAGCATCTTCACTCGTACGATGAGGTCAGCTGAGGTATCTACAGCGGCCCTGTCCCATAACTCTAATGACACCTCCCAAAGCTGCCTGTGAGAGACAGGTACAGATGAGAGGTGACTGGATGCCAAGGGGTGTGGCCTTGCAGGGATTCAGTCTAGGTTCCTTGTTCCCTGAGTTCTGGGCTCCTGGTGAGAATGGGGCAAGCCCCTTCCCCTCCCCAAACTTTGGCTCATTTTATAAGGGAGTATAACCTGCACACAGAAAAGGGCACAGGTCTTGTGCAGCTCACGGCCTTTTTACATACAGACACACCCGTCTGGCCATTTCTCAGGTCAAGACAGAGATTCTATACCTATATAGGATATAAGGGGTTGGCGAACTTTCTTTAAAGAGCCAGAGAGTAGTTATTTTGGGCTTTGCAGGTCATGCAGTCTCTGCTACAACTACTCAACTCTGCTGTCGTAGCATGGAAGCAGGTAACAACAACAAATGGAGGACAGGAGCGGTGGCTCAGGCCTGTAATCCCAGCACTAAGGGAGGCCGAGGCAGGAGGATCGCTTGTGGCCAAGAGTTCAAGACCAGCCTGGGCAACATAGTGAGACCCCATCTCTACAAAAAATTCAAAAACTTAGCCAAGCGTGGTGGTGCATGCCTATAGTCCTAGTTATCTGGGAGACTGAGGAGGGAGGATCCCTTGAGCCCTGGAGTTGAAGGCTGCAGTGAGCTATTGTCATGCCACTGCACTCTGCACTCCAGCACCCTGGGCAACATAGTAAGACCCTGTCCCTAAAAAAAAAACAAAACAAAAAACCAACAAATGGGAGTGGCAGCATTCCCATAATACTTTGTTCACAAATATTTTTGGTTCCCAGGCCCGAGTGGGCTGATGCCTGATGTGGAATATTTCTAGCTGCCCAGCAGGCTCCCCTGTACCCTCTCTCACTCCCCTCTCCTGTTCTGTGCAACCACAGACCTGCTTCCCATCAGCATAGATTGGTTTTGCCTATTCTAGAACTTTAAATAAATGGATTCATTTGGTATGTGCTCTTTGGGGTCTGGCTTCCATTGCTGGTGGAATGCTTCTAGAGTCATCCATGGAGTCATGTGTACCAGTTCGTCCTTTTGATTGCTGAGTAGTATTCCATCGCTGGGATGTACCATGATGCATTTATCCATCGGGCTGTTGTTGGCCGTTGGGCTTGTTTCCCGTCTGGGGCTGTTCTGAATGAAGCTGCAGTGAACTTCCAAGTACAAGCCTGTTGTAGACATTTGCCCTCATTTCCTCTGGGTAAAGATGTCAGCTACTTTTTTTTTAACCTGATATTTATGGAGTATTTACAGGTATCAGGCCCTGTGCCAGCACCTTAAATGTTTTATCTCCTTTAATCCCTTGCCTAAACTGTAGCAAGACCAGGCCTGGGCCACATCTTATCTCCTTAATCATCCTAAACACATAATCCTCACAGATAACAGGAAGGATGATGATAATAAAAACAATACTGGATTAGAAAGCATATGGCTAACACTGTGTACCTAGTGCTTCAGCAGGAGCGTTGGAAGCACATTCTGTCCAAAGATGGTACCGAGGGGAGGGGGAGGAGTCGCTTCATGGTGAGGAGCCTGACGGGCGCTAGCTCAGCCAGGTGATCAAAGTCAACAGCACAGCGACCAGTCACGTCGACAGGGTGTACCTCCACTACGAGGAGACGGAAATGGCACTGCACCCCTGAGCTCTTCCTCCTCAAAACCCATAAACCCAGTCCACTCATAGGAAAACACCAGAAGAATCCTACAGAGGGGCAGCCCACGAAACACCTGACCAATATTTCTCGCTCGAACTGTCAAGGTCATTGCAAACAAGGAAAGTCTAAGAAACTGTCACAGACAGAGATGCTAAAGAGACAGGACACCTCAGCGTAATGTGACATCCTGGACAGCATCTTGGAACAGAAGGACATTAGGTAAACACTGAGGAAATCTGAATCGACTGGACTTTAGTTCATACTGATGTATCCACATTGGTGGGGGCCTTGTAACAAATGTACCCAACTACTGAGAGACGTAAGATGTTAATAAAAGAGGAAGCTGGGTGCAGGGGGTATGTGGGAGCTCTCTGTCCTATCTGCTCAATTTTTCTGTAAATTTACAACTGTTTTAAAAAAATAAAGCCTATCTTTATAAAGCGCGTTATCTCATTTCATGCTGCGGTGACAGGCTCCAGCCCATCCCGACTTTCCAGAGGAGGGTCAGGCCTGCCCGGGGTCACCCGGTGGCAGGTGTATGTCAGGACTGCTGGTGAGTCGCCAGAGACCACTGCTAGGGCCAGTCAGGCAGATTTGACCTTAGGTGGCTGAGCCTTCACGGCCAGGTCTGGGGAGGGGGATGTTAATAGGACTTAGCTCCGTTAACTGGGGAAGTTAATGAAATGGGCTGCTGTAGGCAACGTGCTTAGCAGCCCCCACCCCGGGGCTCCCGCCTGCAGCTGTCCTCAGTCGTCTAAAGCTCTGAGCCTCAGTCTTGCCATCTGTCAAATGACCAGCACCAGGCCTTTGCAGGCCGCCGAGTGAGCGAGGAGGGATGCATGCTTTGGACAGATGTCAGGGAGTATTCTGGGGGAGGAGGCCTCTGCCGGCGGCTGTTCCTAGAGCACCAACCCCAGGCCGGCTGCCTGAGGCCCCTTTAATGGGGGCAGGGGTGGCAGACAGGCACACAGAAGCCTCTTTGTCCCAGCTCTGGGGGTGGCTGGCAGCTGGCTCTCCCTGGGGGCAGCTTCGGCCTGGTTGCTTCCCCTGCCAGCGCAGCAGTCGGCTGAGGAAGGGGCTGGGGGGTGACTCACTCCAGGCTACCCTGACTCACCGGTGACCTTAAGGCAGTCCCTGGGCCCCTTGGGGCCTCCAGTGCCCCACAGGTCACCCACTGGAACTTCTTCACCCCTGCCCACCTCAAAGGCCTGGTGTGGAGGTGGAGAGTGGCTGAGAGATGCAGTGAACACAGCTGCGGGTGAGTCTGGGGATGTTTTTGCTCACAGACTGCCCTGGCTCCAAATCCTTGTCAAATCCAGACTCTCCGCATCCACCTTCCAGGCGGGCCGTGACCTGAGGCCGAATGACTTTTCCGACCTCGAGATGGCCTCCGCACTCACTGTGCCCTCCGCCCAGAACACCCTCCCCTCCGGGGCCAATCACAGCCCCTCACTCCTCCTCTAGTCGCCCCAGTGGAACAGACCCATCTGTTCACCCATTCATTCACGACACCCTCCCTGTCAAGGTCACCAGTGACCTCCCTGTGGCCAAATCCCGCAGTTCCTTTGTCTTGCTAGTCTGCTCAGCCCCCTGGAAACAGCCCCCTGGAAACACATTCTCCTCCTGTCCCCAGCACCCCTCCCTGGCTCTGGGGGAGACTCTCCTCCTGCCTCTCCTAGTCCCCAGGGCGCCACGCCAGCCTCCGGGCTTGCAACGCAGTCTCTAACAGATGACCCCTGGACTTCCGACCTCCTGCTGGCCCCGCTCCTGCGCGCTCTAGCAGCACCTCAGGCTTCTCCCCAGCCGTCCAGGGTGGCCTCATCCCTCCTGTCGCGCAGGCCGAAAGCCCGGGAGTTGCGCTGACTCTTCCCTCTCTCTCGCCTCCACAGCCAACCTGGGAGCACATCCTGGCAGCCCACCCTTCTCCACTCATCTGGATTTGGACAACTCATCGCCACCCCCACTACCCCACCTGGGTCTGGGCCACCATCTCCGTGCAGCTGGACCCCTGTGGGCACCTCCTTCCTGGCCTCTCCACCCCCAGCCACCTGCCCTGCAGCATCAGATGATGTCCGCTCCCTACAGGGAACTCACCAATGGCTTCTCACAGCCTCTAGAATAAAACCCTGCACCCAGCCCATGGCCCTCCAGCATGTGCCCCCGCTGCCTCTCAGCTGCTGCCAACCCCTTTTACTATGATCAATTTTCTCCAGCCACGCTGACCTCCTTTCTATTCCCCAAACACATGGGGCACACACCAGCCCCAGGGCCTTTGCACTTGCTATTTCCTCTGCCTGGAATACCCCTCCCCAAGATATCTCCACAGTCCCTTCGCCCATCTCCTTTGAGTCTCCACACAAATGCCCTCCCCCCTTTTAAGACAGTGTCTCACTCTGTTACCCGGGCTACAGTGCCGTGGCATCAGCCTAGCTCACAGCAACCTCAAACTCCTGGGCTCAAGCGATCCTTCTGCCTCAGCCTCCTGAGTAGCTGGGACTGCAGGCATACGCCACCATGCCCAGCTAATTTTTTCTATATATTTTTAGTTGGCCAATTAATTTCTTTCTATTTGTAGTAGAGACAGGGTCTTGCTGTTTCGAACTCCTGACCTTGAGCGATTCTCCCGCCTCGGCCTCCCAACCCCTAGAGTGCTAGGATTACAGGCGTGAGCCACCACGCCGGGCCACAAATGCCCCCTTTTGGGAGAGGCCTTCCCCACCTATTCCTTTATCTTGATTTTGCTTCCCAGGGGTGAGTCATGTGTGTCTGTGTTTATTATCTTGACACCCTTTCATGCTTCTGCCTTCCCTGATTTCCAGGGCTTGCCTGGGACACTGGAACCTCTGGGAAGACAGTGAGGAGTAGGGGGCAGGCTCTGCAGGCTGGCACGGTGCCCTCACTGCCTGCATGTTAACACTCAAATCAGAACTACTATTTAAATCGATTAGAGACTGTGCAAACACCACTATCAGGGGATTGTCTGCTGTTATCAGGCAGGGGCAAAGGTGTGTGATGGGGGAGTTGGCACATTGGGTGACTTGGCAGCCAGAGATGTACTGGGCCGTGGCTGGAAGCTCAGGTCCCAAACAGAGAAGAGGTAGTGACCACTCGGGATGTCCACCCTCCCAGCTTGAACGGCACACAGCTGGGCTCTGATCTTGCCGATCCTTTGCCCAAGCTAGGCCTGCTGCCTAGAACACCCTCTCCTCCTGATGTTAACTGGAGGCTGTACAGCCCTGGTGGTGGAGTATGTGATCTGAGAGACAGGCAGGTCTAGATTTTTAATTCTAGACTCTGTGCTGCCTGGGTGTGGGCCAACAGGCAAGTCACTTGGTGTCTCAGAGGATGGTGATCAGAACCTCCTCACTAGGTTGTCAGAAAGAGTGAAGAGTGCTCAGCATGGGGCTTGGCACATAGTAGGTGCTCACAAAACATCCACTGTTAAACAACTGGTGAGGCCGAGGTGCAGGTCTTGGCCAGTGGTCTCCCCACCTCCACTCAGTCACTGGCCTTCTCAGCACCTGTGCACACCTGCATGTTGCCCTCACAACAGCCACAGGAGGCAGGTACTGCCAGCAGGCTCCTTTTACACATGTGGAAAATGAGGCTCAGAGATGCAATGACACTTGCCCAAGGCCACAGAGCCAGGAGGTGGTGAAGGAGGACTTGAACCCAAATCAGGGTAGCTATTTAAATGGATTAGGGGCCTGCTCGTAACCATCCCCAGACGAGGCTTTGAGGCTTAGACTATCTACATTCCTGCCCTTGAATGTGGAACTCCAAGGCAGCAGGGCTGGGAGTGCCTGGGGCGGAGCTCTGCCTGGCTCCTGTGGGCGGGGCCTGGGCTTCCCACACTGGACAGGCTAAACTCTCTCCCCTCCAGCTGGTCTGGCCCCCCAGCACATGCCCACCCCACCAGACCCAGATGGCTCAACTGGCCAGCCTGAGCACTATTGGCTTAGGCAGCCAGAGTGCTTGTAATGAGATTGTAGGAGCTGAACCTTTAGGGAGGACCACGGGGGACCAAGGGCACAGCTGCCCCTTGGCCTGAGAGACCAGGACAGGGAGGGGATGAGTGCCCAAGTCAGAGGGAAGAGGGGAGCCGTGGTGGGTGGAGAGGAAGGAAACCAAGTCATCTGGGGCCTGGGGTGGAGACACTCTCTTAGGAATTATGTTGTGCCTCTGGCTTGAGGTATGACTCAGCTGATCCCTTCTCTGACCCGCGGTTTCCTCATCTGGAAAATGATGACAACCTTAGCATCTACCTCCCAGGCTGTGGATGGGTAAGGACTGACTGATGGAAAACACCCAGGAGACAGAAATAACCTGGAGTTTGCTCATTCATTCATTCACTGACTTAATAAATACAGAGTATTGGCTATGTGAATGAAACAGACAAATCTCTGCCCTCAGGGAGCTGACATTTGAATGTCGGGAGACAGATGATAAACAAATAAATACACCGTGTAACAGTGGGGAAGCGGATAGTGTGTGACAAGGCTGCTATTTTTGTTTTTTTTTGTTTTTTGAGACAGAGTCTCGCTCTGTCGCCCGGGCTAGACTGCCGTGGCATCAGCCTAGCTCACAGCAACCTCAAACTCCTGGGCTAAAGTGATCCTTCTGCCTCAGCCTCCCGAGTAGCTGGGACTACAGGGACACGCAACCAGGCCCGGCTAAATTTTCTATTTTTAGTACAGATGGGGTCTTGCTCTTGCTCAGGCCAGTCTTGAACTCCTGACCTTGAGTGATCCTCCTGCCTCGGCCTCCCAGAGTGCTAGGATTACAGCAGGCGTGAGCCACCGCGCCCGGCCAAGGCTGCTATTTTTGAGGGGCAATCAGGGAGGGCCTCCCTGAGCAGAGAGCTGGGTGAGGGAGTAAACCATGTAGGTGTCTGCAAAAAGAGAGTTCTTGGCCCAGGGAAGAGCCCATGCAAAGGTCCTGAGGTAGGCGTGCATCAGCGCGTGGTGGGGCACAGCCAGGCCAGCGTGGCGGAAGCAGAGTGGAGTGAGGGCTGGCAGGAAGCCTCAGGGTGGCTGTTTCATCTAAGAGGGCAGCTAAGAGCAGGGGAGTAGTGTGATTGGACAGGATTCCTCTGGCCATGTGTGTGTGGAGACAGGATTTTGGGGGCACAGGGCGAGGCAGACAGACCAGGGAGCAGGTCCCTGAAACCGTCAAGCAGGAGAGGCTGGTGGCTTGACCAAGGTGGGGACAGTGGAGGCAGGGAGTAGTGGCTGGATCCTGCACGCATTTTGAAAATAGAGCCAACAGCATTTGCTGATGGGATGTGGAAGGCAAGAAAAAGAGAGGACCCAGGCACGATATCCAGGTTTTGGGCCCAAGTGACAGGACGCAGGGAGGTGCCACTGACTGAGACGGGGAGGCGGGGCTCCCACAGCACATACCCATACACAGGAGAGCACCCCCCAACCCGATGCGCTCGTGTGAGTCACTGGGTAGGTCCCTGCCCCCTGGGGAAACCGAGGCAGACAGCGAAGCCTCAGGCACTCACCAACACCCAGTAAGACGAGGGGCATGTGCTCCCAGCGGGCCAGCAGCAGGAGATGGACCGAGTTGTGGGCAATGAGGCTGAAGCATAGGACCACACAGCACCACTCCTGGAAGCGCTTGCCTGCAGGGAGCAGAGGCGAGAGGTGAGTGTAGGCAGGTGGCAGAGGCTGGGACCCCATGGGGGCTCTTCAACTGTGTTCAACGAGTCTACCTACAGGGCCAACCGCAACCCACCCAGATCACATCGCTGAGGCCCACAGAAGGGTAAAGTCTGCCCAGAGTCATACACTCAAGTCTGGATGCATTAAACCGAGCATGGGACCCTTCAGAGAGCAGGCCCCTGTGCACAGGTCACATGCCCATGAAGCTGGCCCTGTATACACCAGTTTTTTGGCAGACAGGACCAGAACTCTGGTCTCCCAGGCCCATCTGCTTTCTCTCTGGAGACACCTGAGGGAACTTTAATAAGCTTCTTTTTTAAAAAACTGGAATCTTCATGGCATCACCAATCCCCTTTTGCAGGTAATTATTTGGAGGTAGAGACCTACGCCCGTTTGTCCTGGCAGGGAAACTGAAGCTCAGAGAGGAGGTGGGCCTCGTCCAGGTCACACAACAGTGCATTGCTCCCCACCCACCCCGAACCAGAGTCAGGATGCTGCTCTCCCCTCTCCTTGTGAAAAGACCAAGGCTCAGAAGTAGGAAGGGACATGCCAGAGCCACGTCCCCTTGGTCCCTCTTTACAGAAAAGGACACTGACGCCCAGAAGGGACAAGGACCCCGAGAGAGGTCACACGGTAGCCACAGCAGGCCTAGCGCTCCTTGTCCTTATTCTTAGGCAAGGGCCCCTCTGACCCAGCAGCCCCCGCCAGGACCACCATGGAGGACCCAGCAGGGCCCTCCACCTCCAGTTTCTGTTTGTGGCTGGCCTGGGGCTCAGAAGCAGAGAGCCCCAAGGGAGCAGGCTGTGGGGATGAGGAGAGGCAGAGGGAAGTAAAGGACAGGTGACTCCTCCCTGTCAGCATGCAGGTCAGAAAGTGGGCAGAGCTGACAGCACCGTGATCAGATAACAGTTCCAGTAACAATGGCTGACACCCTGGAAGCCTATCCCGTGCTGGGGGTACAGGTCATGGCCCACGTCACAGATGCCGCAAACCGCCTCACTCCGCGTGTTTTGCTTGGTTTTAAAAAAACAAGCTAAATTTTAAAATCACATAAAATTCCTAGTTTCCTGCTTCCCTTGAGAACACAGGGCTCAGGCCAGCCTGGGCCTGGCAGTAGCGGCTGAGCCCATCCGGTGGGGCGCAAGCTTCAGGTTTACCCCGGTCCTCTCCCCTCCCCGTGGCCTCACACTAGGGAGCTTCCCTCGGTGGCAGCCCTGCCAGGCCCCTGTAGTCATCTGAGTTTTTGTGCTCAAGGCAGTCTCTCATTCGAATCTCAGTCCCTCAAGGAAGGAAATGTGTGATCCCATTTTCCAGATAAGGACACTGAGGCTCAGAGGTGGGCTTAGATCCTAGATTCATACATGGGATGCGCCAACCTGGATGTGCAGGGCTGTCCTGATTCCAAAGACGGCCCAGCTCTCTCCCCACACCATGGAAATGTCCCTGAAATCTAAATATTTTTCCTTCTAAATTCCATCTCTCTTGGGCCTCTGGAGCCTGGACCTTTCTGCAGATCAAGTGCCTCAATTCTAATCCATAAAAAATACATAAACAGGCCGGGCAAGGTGGCCCACGCCTGTAATCCTAGCACTCTGGGAGGCCGAGGCGGGAGGATCGCTCAAGGTCAGGAGTTCGAAATCAGCCTGAGCAAGAGCGAGACCCCGTCTCTACTAAAAACAGAAAGAAATTAATTGGACAACTAAAAATATATAGAAAAAACTAACCGGGCATGGTGGCACATGCCTGTAGTCCCAGCTACTCGAGA
>CAUYRT010082869.1:0-30472 GCA_963574885.1 Lepilemur ruficaudatus | reverse complement strand
TTGGGACTACCCAAGTTAAACTCCACTAAATCTGAAACAAGGAAAACTTAAGTTTATGAAAACATTCAAACCAAATACATACATTTTGATTTTTTGTTTTACTGAATGGCTTCAAAGAATTTTTTTTTTAAAAAAAGGGGTAGGTGGGAAATCCTCTAAAACTGATTCATGTGAATAGCTGTACAACTTGGTAAATTTACTAATAACCATTTAATTGTACATTTAAAATGGAGTAAGACGTGATATGTAAATTACACTTCAATAAAGACAAAAAAATGTGTCATAGAGACCAGATAACACATCTCAACATTAAACTTAGTATTTCAAAATTCATACTGAACTTAGGGACTTTTCAATTTACATATATTTTAGATTATAACAAACCTTGATAGGTTTATTTTTGTCAGAATTAGACATTCTAAAAACCAAGAAAAAAATTAATCAAAAAATAGATACCTACTTCAGTGACAAACAGGGGTCTCAATATTCCACATGGCCACACTGCTCAAGAAGCAACATATTAGAATTGGGGGGATGGGTGTGATTTTAAAAAGCATATTATTATTTTCATATTTGTATAAAAATGCATGTCTTTGTGAAAAGCTAACCCAAGAAGTAAAGCTCAAAAGAAACTTGGCTAGAGGGAATGTGCAAAAAACAGACTCTACCCAGTGGGGCACATTGGGGCAATGGGTGTGGGAGGGATATCAGATTTTTTTTTTTTTTTTTTTTTTGATAAAGAGTCTCACTCTGTTGCCCAGGCTAGACTGCTGTGGCATCAGCTTAACTCAGAACAACCTCAAACTCCTGGGTCAAGTGATCCTCCTGCCTCAGCTTCCCAAGTAGCTGCGATGACAGGCACACGCCAGCATGCCTGGCTAATTATTTTCTATACATTTTTAGTTGTCCAGCTAAGTTCTTTGTATTTTTTTAGTAGAGACAGGGGTCTCACTCTTGCTCATGCTGGTCTTTAACCCAGAGTGCTAGGATTATAGGCATGAGCCACCACACCCGGCCAATATCAGATTTTTATATGAGGAAGGGTATGGGCTTCTAAGTTTGAGAAGAGGCAACCCAAAGTCTCATGCGATACTGGAAATGTCTAAGTACAGGGGAGTGCCCCACAGCCTGAAGAATGCAGCTCCAGTCCTGTGGCACAAAGAGCAGAAAAGCATTGACGGAGGCATCAACAGGTGGCGGGTGGAGATGGGCAAAAATATCCATTAGTTTGACTTTGCTAGAAGCCAGTTACCATTTTTATAACTAAATATCTTTAACCTTGTCTACCAAAGGAAGTTCTCAGAAGCACGTCATCTCTAACCTCAAAATTAGGGACAAAAAAAACCAGAATTTGTTCCCTCAAAGTAGTTCGTATTTGAAAGTATATAGACCCTAAATATATTTTATACAGTAACTCTCCCTGGTCTGTTGATGTAGATATTGAAGAATATTCTCTATTTGGTTAAAAGGAAAATTTTTTATGTCTGGAGCTAATTTCAGTAGCTGAAAAGAGGCAGCATGGTAAGGTAAGAGAGACAGCTCTGCTCTAGGACACAGAAGAGCTGCCTGCAGGGCCATCTCTTCCACTAGCTAGCTGTGTGTCTCAGTAGCTCAACTGCAAAGTCAAGAAGTTAGACTAAATCAGGACTTTCAAAGGATTCCAGTGAGCCAGGACTCCCAGGAGGCTGTACCAGGAGAGCTACAGAAGAGCAACGTAGCCAGGTGTGGTGGCATGTGCCTGCACACCTAGCAATCTGGGACGCTGAGACAGGACAATTACTTGAGCCCAGGAGTTCAAGGCTGCAATGAGCTATGATTGTGCCAGCTTAGGACAACAGAGTGAGACCCTCTCTCAAAAAAAAAAGAAGAAGAGCAACAAGAAACGAGAAAGATGGGCAGTTTGATCTTGGCCCAGAACCCTGGTCCCTGCTGTAACCAGAGAAGCTCTGCCCTCATCTCTTTCATATATCAGGATTGTCCATAAGACATCTTTTGAGAAGAATTCTGCCTCAAAGAAACAAACTACAACAAAGACACTGAATTTAATATCTGGGGTGTTTTCTAAATTTCTATAAATGCTAATCTCAAATGCATTTCCTATTCTCTTGATCACCCCTGTCCAGGCAGCATGGTATGTCTACTTAAGACATTTCTGTTGGAAACACCTATAATTCATAAAACATACTATTGGAAATAAATTCTTATTCTTCATAGTCACTTCCATAAAGTTTAATGGTGGCTAAAGTATTTCTGAAGTTGATTTTCTGTTGTCTTTTGTTTCTATTTTTACCTGATCAAGATGAAAAATATGCAAGAGGAAATACAAATACATAACTAATGGTTTAATTGAAAAGTATTTGTAAGCCTAGCTTGGAGATTTTAACCTAACATTTAGAATCATGTGTAAGAACTAATTTTCTTTTTCACTGGTTCAAATGGTTTTGAATAAAACTGAAGTCTGATAAAAATTTTAAACTTTAGAAATAAAAAATCTAGTCACTGTTTGATCTCTTTAGTGAGTTTTTCTATGGAAAGTAGGGTGGGTTTTTTTCACCTTCTAGATAGAGAGCCTGAGTTATGCTTTCTCCTCTGCTGGAAATACCAGTATATATTTTTTTTCTTGGTTGGGTGTTGAAGATAACTTCTTTTATCCTCAAACTATGTTTTTCTTTTATTAGTTTTATTTTCCATGTTCGCACAATGGATTCTGCATGTAGCAGTGGATACAAGCCTCTAATATGGCTTTTCTCTCTCTGTTCTCATTTGTTACAAATATTGGAAGACCTATAGAGAAAGAGTTAGAAGATGCAGGAGAGTCACTGCATTGAAAATGTAGTTTTTATTTTAAAACAATTCTATAAAAAGCAAGAATCATAGTCATTTGGTCATTTGCAAACATCAAGGCAGAATTTCTACCAAATTCAGGGCAGATTAATCTCTACTAAAAACATGCCCGCAATGCTTAACCAGGAAATTGGCATAAAGTGGGTAGATACCCTACAATATTATTTTTGAGATGCAGTATCTATGTCAACCAGAAAAAAATGGAGCAGAAATCATTCTACTCAGGGATGCTTTTCTCAGGCAGCAAAAGAAGAATCAACATTTCTCTCTTCCCTGATCCTAACTACCCCTCTTTCTCCATTGATTGGGATAATATGACTCCTCAGTCATACTGCACAGGAATGAGGAGGATACACGTGGTGGCATACCAGGTAGTCCCCTTTCTTAAAGCCTAGAATTGGAGGCAAAGAGCCTCAGTGGCAGAGCATGCTAGAAATTACAATGAGGGTGCTAATAGCAATAGCAAAACTATAAACACAAGCAATGGAGTGATGATCACACAAAGATAGTGGTTATGTCCAGGTTAGAGGAAAGGGGTTGTGATCCAGGACAGGCACATGAAGGCCCTGAACCAGCTGATGATCTTATAGTTCTTCACTGTGTGGTAGCTTCATAAGTGTTCGCTTTATAATTATTTAAACTCTATAAAATATTTTATATATCCTTCCATGTGTATATTTCATAATTTTAAAAAATTTGCGGCTCCTAGAAATATTATAGCAAAATAACAAAATACTAGATTACAGCAGATCAACCATTCTAAGATTTTTAGATCTGAGAAGAATACCCTCTGTTGGGAAACACCAGCATATAACCAAACACTCCTCATTAAAAGATGAATACATGGGAAACAAGATCCAGCCTTATAATTCACAAAAAGCACTATAGCCCAAGATAAAAGGTACACTGTCCTTTAAAATTAGAGAAAGTACATACCTCTAAAAATTAATTATAGGAAAAAATAAAATTTTAGAAAACATCTGCTGATGTCCTCAAGAGCATAAAATGCAAGTTGATATCTATAAAAGAGCAGGGAGCCTTTGGGGAGATTCTGTATTGATTAAAATAAAATATGTGGATTAAAGAAAATTAGCTGAGATGTAAAGATCACAGTTTGAAGAACAAGCAACACACACATAACACACACACTTACAATAAGGACAAACTGGAAAACCTGAAAGGGAACAGAAGAATTTCAATCCATTCTGGAATTAGTAGCCAGGAAATTGACTTAGTAATATAGAGCCGTGGTCCAAACCCAGCTGATTGTCTGAATTACCTGGGGAGCATTTTGAATATTCTTCTTACCAAGCCCCACCCCAGACCTCATAAATCAGAATCCTCCATGGTTTTTGTCCTTAAATCTGAATGTTTAAAAAAAAAAAAAAAAAGACCCAGGTGATTTTGACAATCAGGCAGGCTTAGGTTTATTTAGGAAACACAGGTGTAGAGACTAAATCTAAAAAGTTCATCAGGAGAATAGAAGGAGAAACAAAGAAATAAAAATGTGAGGAAGGAAATGATTAATTAGGAAGAAAGAGAGCCCATATCCAAAGCACCGATAAATCAGTGATAGAAATTCCTGGGGAGAAAGTCAGGATATTTGACACAGAAGGAAAAATCAGTAGCGATAGAAGACTTTCTTGAGTTGAAGTATACAATGCAGTGCAAAGGTACACCCCTAGCAAGGACTTAAGTTTTAAGCAAAAATTACTAAAAAGAAGCCCATACATAAAGCCTGGCTGAAAAATAGTTATTGAGATAAACAAAAGCTTCATCATTCACCTCAAGAGGAACCTAATTGTGGCTCAGCAACTGCTCGGTTTCTCTAACTCACTCATCCCCACCCTCCCAGCTGCCCTTTCATACTTTCTCCTCACTCCTCAAATCCGCAGCCTCAGCCATGACCTCGCTTACAGTTTCCATCAGAGGAGAACTTCCGCAAGCCCCTACCATCGCATCCACCACCTACCTGCGTTTGTGCCCAAGCACTCACTCTGCCTTCCTGCCTCTGTCACCACAGATGAGCTGTGCATGATCCCCGCCGAGGCAATGCCTGGGTCCACGTCCTCCCGGACCCTGCCCTGGCAGTCTGCCCCTCACTCCTCCAGCGTCCATGTTTGTTTCCCCACTGAATGGTCTTTCCCGTCAGTCTAAAAACATGACATCATTTTTCCCTCTCTTGGCCCATCTGGCTACAGCCACATATCTCTTCCGCTTACAGATGAACTCCTCGAAAAAGCTGTCTCTACTTGCTGTAATCCAGTCCTCCCCATTCTCCTTGAAAGTGTTTCCACCAGGTTTTTGCTCCCCCACCTCCATCAGGCTACCAACACTCCTGTTCTTCTCAGTAATGATTTCATCTGATTGTTGCTAACTCCACTGGTTACTTCTCCGTCCTCCTCTTACTTAAACCTGTCAGCACCTTTTTCACTTGCTGTTCCTCTTACCTCAGTCTTCACACCTTTTCCGTCTTTTCTGGTGATAATTCCTCCTCATCTCTCTAACCTCTTGATGGTGGAGGGCCCCAGAGCTCAGGACCCTCCCTATCTGTACTCATCCCTTTGCCAGTAGGGTCTATCCCATAACTTTAAATATCATGGACATGTCAACAACTCCAAAATGTACATCCCCCACCCAAGCTTATTCCCTCAACTCCAGATTCAGATAACCAGCAGCCTACTCAACATTTCCAGTTGGACATCTAATAGCCATCTCAAATTTTAAAATCCCAAACTTTGCCACATGTTCCAAGCCTACTCCTCCCCCAGGCTTCCGGACCTGAGCTAATGATCCTTCCCACGGACTCCAACACCTCAGCTGATCCAGTGCCACCTTTTGAGATGTTCAGGGCACCTCTGAAGTCATCTTTGACTTTTCTATTGCATTCATGCCCCTATTTTCCCGATCCTCAAATGTCCAGAATTTGCTTAAAAATAATCCAGTAGGTAGAGAGGTTGGGTTGGGAGGAGAAGGGGTATAAAGTAGACAGAGGTATAGATAAAACAGGATTGAACGTGAGTTGACAACTCATCTTCTAAAGTGGGTACACAGGGGTTCATTAGACTATTCCCTAGTCTTCTGTTTATGTTTACATTTTCCATAAGAAAAAGTTTAAAAATACATGCTGAATCCAACCACTCTCACTACCTCTAAGGCAAGAGCCCTGACCCCATCACCATTATTATTGTCATAGCCTCCTCACTAAATGAAGTCTGTGCTTCTGCCTTTGCCCGTCTTCAGTCTATTCTCAATGTAGCATTTAAGGATACTATTAAAAGAAACTAGCCAGGCATGGTGGCTCACATCTATAATCCCAGCACTTTGGTAGGCCAAGGCGGGAGGATTGCTTGAGGCCAGGAGTTCAAGACCAGCCTAGGCAACATAGTGAGACCCCATCTATACAAAAAAATTAAAAATTAGCTGGGTAGGTGGCTTATACCTGTAGTCCTGGCTACTTAGGAGGCTGAGGCAGGAGAATTGCTTAAGACCAGGAATTCAAGTTTATAGTGAGCTATGACCAGGCCAGAATGATAGAATGAGACCTTGTCTCTAAAATAAAAGTAAAAAATAAAATAAACCAAAAGCCCAGAAACCAGATCATGCCATTCCCCAGCTCAAAACCTTTTCATTGCTAGCCGTTTTACTCTTAGTAAAAGCCAAAAGCATTACAATGGCCTACACAAGCATTACAACCCTGCACAATCTGGCCTCCCTTCTGTCTTTGACCTCATCTCCTGCTACTCTCTCCTGTTCAGTCTGCCCCAGCCACGTGCAACTCCTTGCTGTTCCTTGAATTGCCCAGGCATGCTCTGCCTCTAGGCCTACTCCAACTTATGATTTTCTCTCACTTAAACGCTCTTCTCCAAGGTAGCCACAGATATCAATTTGTCACTTCCTTCTGGTCTTTGGATGAATGTCACTTTATCAATGAGTCCTACCTGATCACCCTATTTAAATTATCACTCACTCACTCCCCAAACTCTCTATCTACTTCTCTCCTTTACTTTCTCCAGGGTGCATATCACCATCTAACTAATATTCTATAGTTTATTTATTCATTGTCTTTCCCCCCAAACATAAACTACACTGGGGCAGGAATATGTAAGTTAGTGCCCTGCTACATCTGTAACGCCTAAAACAGCATATGGCCATGGTAAGTGCTCAGTGGTATTTGTTGAATTAAATATGAGAAAAATATTTCTCCAAGGGTTTAAGAGGACACAAGTCAGACCACATATTTGCAATAATAAATAGAAAGTGGCTATAATTCCTCTATTATAACTCCTCACATAATCCAGAAAGTGACAAAACTTCCACTATCAGCCACGGTACAGTGACAAATTCTGGACTTAACCTCCCATGGTAAACAAGTAGAACACTGAACAAAATACATGGAACAATTGTTTTCAGACACTGGACAACAGCCAGTAGAAGACCATGATCCTGAGAAAAGGGAAACAAAACAAATGAGCCCTAGGATTGCCCTAGTTTTCTGCAGAGAGGCAGTTTCCAGACTACAGGAAGGGAGAGTCAAAACAGTGCCTAGAGATCCTGCTGAAGAGAAGAGACAGAGAATGGAGTTTAGTGAGACTACGAGAGCTGGAAGTTGCAGGGCAGAATTTTGGGAAGAAAGAAGCTACACACAACAAAAAAAGCTCCAGAAATCTGCACACCAGTTCTCTTGAGTTTTTCCTGGAGTCTAGGTCATGCATATGCAGACTGAAAGTCCACAAAGTTGTGCAAAGAATGTCCAGGGAACTGTAAAAAGAAGAAAATCTTAGAACCAACAGGGGACTATAAGAAGTTCAGGCTAGAAGTAACTAGCTCTCAGTGATCATTCTAGACTCACCCTAGGAAAGCGTTAAAGTAGCACTAGAAGGGATCAAACTGATTAGCAAATAACTTCTGGCAAAACAAAGTGCAACAACTCCTTAAAGAAAGGCCGAAAAAAAAAAATCCAGATTCTGAGGAACTTAACTTTCAGAGTATCGAGCATTAAAATTCTGAATGAAAAACTAAAAACTGTCAACTTAGAATTCAACATGCAGCGAGAGTCAAAAATTAAGGCAAATTAAAAACTTTTTCAGATAAACTAAATCTGAAAACATTTGTCAGCAGCAGACCTGCACTACAAGAAGTGTTATATAAAGTTCTTCCAGCAGAAGGAAAACGATACCAGATGGAAACTCAGATCTACATAAAGAAATAAAGGGTACTAGGAATGTTAAACATGGGAGTAAATTAAGAAGACATTTTTTCTCGTTAAAAAACAATTTTTGTTAAAGACAGTTGACTACTCACAACAAAAATAACAGCAATTTATTGATGGGCTTGTAACATATATAGAAGCAATATGTATGACAATAACAGTGCCAAGGACAGGAGGGAGAAATGTAAGTATTCGGTGGCAAGGGCTTGCAATATACATAAGTAAAATCTAATTTGAATGTGGATTATGATAAATTAAATTTATACACTGTAAACCGTACAGCAGTAACTTCCAAAAAAAAGTACAGCTATATGTTCTATATCTGGATTGAGGTGAAGTTTACACAGGTGTGGATATATGTTGGATATATATGACATAAGTATTTGTCAAAATTTATAATTTTAAAACATGTACATTTTACTGTATGTAAATTCTACTTTAATAATGTTTAATTTTTAAAAATTGGCCAAGCAGATATGAAAAAGAACCCAATAAAATTTTCAAAACTGAAAAAATATAATTGCTAAAGTTACAAACTCTTTGACATCATGTTAAACAACAGATTAGATAGAGCCAAAGAAAACATCAGTAAGCTGGAAGCAAATTTGAAAAAATTGCCAAAATACTTTATAAAGAGAAATTAAAAATATGAAAGAAATTAGAGATGCAGAAGATAGAAAGAAGTGTTTTAAAAATGTTTTATCAAATTCTCGGGAAGAAACAATGTAAGAAAGGAAGAGCAACAAAAATCATAGTGATTACTGACAAAAAAAATTGGCCAAAAAACCCCTCTAATCTACACAAAAAGCACAACATACTCAAAGCAAAATGACATTTTAAAAACTCATAAACATGTAATGAAATTGTAGAGCTTACATAACAAAGAAGATATTTAAAAGTAGCCAGATAGAAAAAATAGACCACCAAACAGCCATTGGTTTTACAGCCGATGGTGCAACAGCAATAATGAAAGCCAGAAAAGAAGTGGCATAATATCCTCAAGGTATTAATAGGGAGTAACTATCAATCAGAACTATATTTTTCAAGTGGGAGAGAACAAAAAATAAACAGATTTTCACAAAACTAAAATCTGGTATCATAAACCTGTATATTTTGTTAAGAAGCAGAAGATAAAACTGTGTGTCTTCATGAAAGTTATATATAGTTTTTCTCTATGTAGTTTTGTGTGTGTAGTTTTATGTATATGCATAAGATGTATATGTGTAGGATTTAGAATATATCTAGAGAGAATTCTATATATATACATAGAATTAAGTTTCATATGGATATATAAGTCTATGTATACTTCTAAACAGTTCTGTTAATGGAACTTTCTGTGATGATAAAAAATGTTCTATATTTGAGCTAATACTATTTCCACCAGCCACATGTGCCTATTAAGCTCTTGAAATGTGAACTAAATTTTTAGCTTTATTTAATTTTAGCTAATTGGCCGGGCACGGTGGCTCATGTCTGTAATCCTAGCACTCTGGGAGGTCAAGGCAGGTGGATTGTTTGAGCTCAGGAGTTTGAGACCAGCCTGAGCAAGAGTGAGAACCCATCTCTACCAAAAATAGAAAAAATTAGCCAGGCATGGTGGCACATGCCTGTAGTCCCAGCTACTCAGGAGGCTGAGGCAGGAGGATCTCTTGAGCCCAGGGGTTTGAGGTTGCTGTGAGCTAGGCTGATGCCATGGCACTCTAGCCTGGGCAACAGAGTGAGACTCTATCTCAAAAATAAAAATAATAATAATAATTTTAGCTAATTTAAATTGAAATAGTTACATGTGACTAGTGGCTACCATATTGGACACACAGCTATAGATCAATGGGGGACAATGGAAGTGAATTCACTGAAATTGAACAGTGGTTGTCTCTAGGTGGTAGAATTTTGCTTTATTTATATCTCTGCTTACTGAATTTTTCTATAATAAGCATTTATTCCTTTTATAATATGAAAAAAACTTATTGAAAAATTATATATTAAATTCCTAATAACTCATTTGAAGTAAGTAATGATTTTACCAGAAAACTTTTAGAATTAAAGTCTAATGTTATGTAAACTGAATTAGCACTTAATCCTTAAAATTAGTGTTTATCTCTGGATATTTTTATGCCAAGAAAATTTGGCAATGGAAACTTCATTTTAATTTAAGTAAATCAGTTTAAAGTTTTCATGTTAGAATGAAATTGTTTCTGTACAACAATATTTTGTTTGCACCATGATGGATCTAGATAGGATTATTTGTAAGAAATTCAAGAAAAGACATTCTCAGAGACATAATGGATTACTCTGAAAGTATAAAAATAAGTTAACATGTTGTGATTGGAATAATAGACATTGGAAACTTGGGAGGGTAGGAGGGTGGGGAGGATAAGAACTCACTTAATGGGTACAATGTACGCTGAATAGTAATAGTGAACATTTTTAGTGATGGCTACACTAAAAGCCCAGACTTCACAACTAGGCAATATATCCATGTAATGAAATTACACTTGTACCCCCTAAATCTATAAAGAAAAAAGAAAACAAAAAATGTTGAAATTTTCACTCATTTGTCTATGTATCATAATTTTTAAAGAGAAAGAGCTTTGAGTTTGTGGTTGCATATAATTTAGCAAATATTTTATAGACTAGAAAATAAAATTAATTTAATGGACTTGAGATGAATAAAAGATTTAATGTTAAATTTTTAGAAAATTGGGAGGATATACCATAAATTCTTCCAATTTGTCTATGACCTCTTACCATCCCTCTCCCATACCAATTTGCTTGAATTTAGCAACAGCAAGAATTCTCTTAATGGGTCCCATTAGTGCCTACAATATGCAATCTCAATAATACATTTGAGACATCAGCATTCTGGTTTTTAGGCTGTAGCTTAACTCTGGTTTTAAAAAGAATGCCAATGTCCCATTCATTTTATTGTTTCACCCATTGTTTGAAAACAGAGTGGGGGAAAAAAACATTAGCTATTTTCAAATGTCAGCAAACCTGGATAACTCCAAATGTTCAGAGCTGTCAATCCATGGCACATCACAGAGGTTTAATTCAGCAGTACGTGTATAAGTGGGCGTCAGTGCCAGCCATGAGTTCAGACTACTAATACAAGTTTAAATTCTACCTCACACATCCTTTAGTAATAGAATTTTCACTACATTTTAAAAACTATATGCAAAGACAAAACTTGGGTATGTTAAAGGATTTTGATATGATTAAATTTGAAAGTGTCACTGTGAGATATAACAAAACAGATTATTGTAATGGTAATCATGTTGTCCAAATCTCAATGTGTATTGTTTTTTAAGTGAAAGACTTGAATGCTAGCTGTCCCTGAGTAGCCCACAGTTTGGCTGGGAAACAAGACATTCACAAACACACACCTAGGGTAAAAGTCCAAGGTAGTAAACAAACGATGTTGTAGTACTATAATCTTTGTGGTGCAAATCCTAAAGTTAAGACCCAATACTATGTGTTGCCTTGACATCTAATGAAATCAGGAGACCCTCAAATGGCTTAAGTGGCCCCAGTGCGATGGCTCACACCTGTAATCCTAGCACTTTGGGATGCTGAGGAAGGAGGATTGCTTGAGGCCAGGAATTCAAAACCAGCCTGAGCAAGAGCGAGACCCCATCTCTACAAAAGACAGAAAAATTAGCCGGGCATAGTGGTGCGCAGCTACTTGGGAGGGTGACGCAGGAGGATCACTTGAGCCCAGAAGTTCAACGTTGCAGTGAGCTATGATGATACCACCGCACTCTACCCAGGGTGACTGAGTGAGACCTTGTCTCAAAAAAGGAAAAGAAAATGGCTTAACTGCAAGTCTCCTCCCTTCAACTCTACTCCCATGAAAAAGTTCGCCTAGCCAAACAGTGCTCCTCATCAAGGGACTAGATGCAGTTCCTGCTTATCACTGAGTAGCAGGTTTCACTTCCTTGCGAGCCTGTGGAATAATTCAAACAAGCAAATCACATCCTCTGGCAGAAATCCTCCTGATACACAGAGGCTGCTTCCCACAGCCTCCAGTTGTTCATTTCATTTTCAAGTGCAACTCCCATGTAGTCCCTGCATGGTATGGTGTCCTCTTCTCCATGGCTATTAGTATATGTGACTAATAAACTGCTGCCAATCACATCTGCCCAGTGTGAGGTGTTGAGTGTTCAGTCATTCCCATACTCTCAGGCAGAAATCCCTCCTTCATCAATGTGGTGAACAGGAAGTGATTAAAGCAGGCTATGTTTCTTAATACTATAAAAGGTCCAATTTTAGAAAAAAAGACCCTTATAATGGTTGTCTGAAGAGGTTTGTGAAGTAGGTTGGTCTGGATGAAGAACAGTATTAGGGATTTGGTTTTGCATGTGGCTTTGGTCTTCTAGAATTCTCGGCAGAAAGAGCATATAGACAAGACGTGATGGCCACATAGCAAAAAAAGTATTGATTTCATTAGCTGAATAAGAACCCAGTTCAACAAAGGAAACCCAAGTAAAAACTGATTGCAGAAATTGACTTAGGGTAGAGGCCAAAGTGAACCCTCTGATTTCCTGTATCTTCTCCTTTGAATTCTATACCCTCTCCCAATAGCTCATGATTATGGATGAGTAGTTTGTCAGATCCCACAAGGTGCAGGTAGAACAGAGAGAGTTGAGAGGACAAGGCCAGCTAAGACAGGCCCTGCCTGCTTCATCCAATCCCTAGAGACAGGCAGTGCAAGACAGGGCAAGGGTGGGTACCATCCCTGAGCACTGACCTTTAATACGATGATCCCACCTCTAATAAAATGGTCTTAATCAACATCCACTTCTGACAATCTGAGAGGGATGCCAGAAAGGGAGTGACAGTTTCCCTCTAATCCATGAGCTAAGGCAAAACTAAGTTCCTTCTCCCAAGTAGGACAGAAGGTATTCCAGGTAAGTTGAATTAGATCAGCAAACAGAGTAAAGCAGAAGGGTTTGTAGAAAACAAATGCTGTGAGGCCAGCGAGGCCAGTGTCAAGACAGAGATTCATGGCTTTTGAGTGTGAGTCCAAAGCCAGAAAAGGGCTGAAAAACCACCCACAAAAAAATATGGAGTCTGATCAAAAAGATGAAGCCCACCACCAAGGTCTCAGGACACCCTGGTGAGTCCCATCTCTGTTACCCATAATTTCCAGTGAAGAATTCCAGAAGCAGGGAGATACCAGTGGGCTGGTAGGGGAAGAGAAGGGTCTGGATAAAACTGATTAGATATTGCCATTAATTCAGGAAATATCTACTGAGAAACTGCCTGGTGCCAGGTACTATGCCTGGGGCTGGGTACAACCAAGAGAAACAGAAACAATTTTGACTTGTAAAACATTTATATTCTGATAATTGCTGATGGATAACAAGTAAACAAGTGCTTACTATGTGCCAGGCAGGATACTATGGACCATCTTACTTTATCCTCACAAAAACTCTATGAGGAGGGCAGGTACTATAATTATTAACATTTTACAGATAAGGAATTACCAATAACAGGAAACTTACACAAGATCATGCAGCTAAGAAGTGGCTGCAACTCCAGGGTAATATGCTATAGTCCTTCAAATACTGAATGAGAAGAGACTAAAAATAGGAAGCAAGATCTCAGTTCTATCTATATTCAATTCAGAAAAAAAAAAACACTGTGAGTAAAAAAGTGTGAAAAATGTTCATGGAGAAGGTAAAAATAAAAAGTTTAAAGAGTAGTAACCATAAGAAGTAACATGATTTTCACATTACTATATATGCATACAAAGTGATAGAAAGAAGATAATAAGTTTGGGATATAAGCCCATGAAGTATGTCCAAGATAAAATTGTGTGACTTCTATGTATTTTAAGTAACACCAAGCAGTCATCAGGAAAATAAAATACTTAGAGTCATTATATTTTCCCAATGGTGAGGCTTTCTGTTCTCATACAAACTAATCAAACATAATCAAGTTACAGCAAAAGGATAAAATTAGTTATGTGGTCTTATCTTCTATATAATTCAGGCCCATTTTTAGGGAGAGAAATATGAGTTTGGAGTAGATTATTTTGTGGGTAGGCTCCTTAGCCTAATATTCCTACAGAGATGAAATCTGGTTTAAAATAAGGATTAATAACAGACTCAACAAATGAACAGAACCTAAAACATAGACAAAAAGCAAAGGCAAGTAAAAGTTTTGCAGGAGGCAGCTGTTACCAAAGTGCGTGCTGATGGGAACTATATTTTACACATGGGGAGTTGCCGTATGTGAAAATAATCCCAAGAGGGTGAGGGTAGGACATTAGTGTAGCCCAAGTATTGCATTTAATAATGACGATGCCTCACACTTGTTAACCAAGGGCAGTTTAACAAAGCTCTTTCATATGCAACTGCTCCTTTAACCTTGCTGAAGTAGGTAGAGTAGATGTTAGCATCACAGCGTAAAAAGGCTCAAGAGGTCAGACTTGCCAAGAGTCTTAGGGATGGGACGTAAAACCAATGGCCCCAAATTTGGATTTCCAACAAGGGATCCTGTGCCCTTATTCACTGTGGTGGCTTAGACAACGATGGCTCGAGAGCAGCTTAGACCTTAGGCAATGACAGCTCACAAGGCTTCCCTGCTGTCCCGGTGAGGTTGACTATTCATGAGCCAGATGACGTCAAGACCGAAACTCTTCCCATATCTATTCTCTACATGGCAGGAAAAAAAGTACTGAAATGCCACATTTCTTTCTGATGCTTCTTCTCTTAAAATATAGGAAAAGTACTATAAAATTTCTTTTCCTGAATCTCATTATTAAAGCCTTAGAGTTTGGCAGGGAAAGCAAAAAAAAAAAAAAACCCCAAAATAGCTTGCTCCCAGGCTTACTGTAAGAGGATAAAAAAAACATGGCTAAGTTTCCAAACTCTTAAAAAAGCTTATAAATGCTGAAGTAATTAACTATAACTTGAAGCACATAATACCATTATAATTATATAAGGGAAAAAGGACAGAATAATAATTTAAAAGTGATGACTTGCAAAAACTTTATTTGCCATATCATTTTGAAAAGAATGACATAGGTCTAGAGGAGATATTTGAGGCAAACTAAACTAACCTGACCTTTATTAATTAAAAGTGTTGCACTTTTCCTATTTAAAACCTGACTGTGATTTCTTTTTAGGTATATTCTAACTTTCAGGTCAAAACCTTCATTTTTCTTTCAATGGAATCTTAAGTTATCTCCTAACTCTTCACTTTTGCTACAGAAGGAGAGCATTTTTAAATTTATCGTAGGTCTAGCCATCCATACCAACATAACGACCATTGTTTACCAGTTCAGTGGCATAGTCTCAAAATTGTGGCACCGCATAAAGTCATGAGTTAGAGTCGCGGTGATTTGTGATTGTGTGCTTATTCTTGGATTGTTATTGTTTCTGTGCTGCCAACCATGGAACATTAACTGCTGCACATTTGTCAGAATGCGCTGTGCATGACGACATTTTACAAGTAGATGGAGTACACTCACTTTCACACCGACCCCATCGCTGAATGGCTGTCATATTTTCCTCCCCTGTCACAGATTCCCTGTCATGAAGTCTTCCACTCACCATGGACTCATACAACTTGGGCCGATTTTATTCTTTCTAGTTATTTTGGCCCAATCTCATGCCATGTGTTCCTAATATTTTCTAGTTTGCATCAGAAAGACTATTTAGAATTTTATGTTCAATGTATATCGTCATGGTTTACAACAAGAGCTAGAGAAACTAGATATGGAGGCAATGATGTACAACAAAGAGAGGTAGACTGTTTTTAAACACACCCTGGCTGTATCACTTTCTAGCTGGGTCCTCTTAGACAAGGAGTAAAGGTGGGGAAGGGTGGTGGGAAATAATACTTATTGAATGCCTATTTTGTGCCAGGGGCTTTACACATATGATCTTACTTAATACAACAACCCCATAAGTTCTTTTATCCCTACTCTTTAGGGTCTTATTTATTTTTTAAAAGATTAACAAGAGAAATATTCAATATGTAAACTTCAAAGAATTTAAATAATTTGCCAAGTGTCACAGAGCCAGGATTTAACTCGGGTCTAACCCCAGAGTTCAATAAATATTAGTTCTCCTCCCCCAGGAAAAGTACAGAAAAAGACAATTTTTATTATCAAGGGGATCAAAAGTAGATTTTATGGGCAGAAGTTGAAGAACTTAAGTCTTTTTTTTTTTTTTAGCTTAAAGGAAGTTCTAATTACCATTTCAAAAATAAGATTCTCTAGGAAGTATGTTGAACAGTTATTATCTGTGTTCATAAGAAACACTTAAAAATCAAAAGTAGTATTATATATTTTATAGGATATAAGGAAGGATTTTTCTGTCTATCTCATTCATAGGAGCTATTATTTGCAAGGTACTTTTCTAGGTGCTGGGGATCTCAAACGAATAAACTAAAATCTCATATTCCAGTGAGAATAGGCTAGAATATAGAAGGTATTCACACTATTTGCTGGACTGTTCAACAATTAGATAGTAAGATTAGATAATGGCCTGTAAGGAAGATGATCACATCTCTGGAAATCCTCAAATAGAACAAGGAAAATAGCTTTAAAAAGAAGCTAGGAGACACGCAAAACCTTCAAAACTAGATAGCTTGGACTAGTAATTCCTAACCTTCCGAGAGTTAGGAAACACCCCAGCCATGTTTTATTTTGCAATGTTTCTTCTGCAAGAAGCTAAGTTTTCATAACCATTCATTTAACCAATCTTCGCTATATGAGCACTACTGTACCAAAATGGCCCTTCACTGCTTTCCCCACCTAAGGCCAGCTTTTCATTCATCCTTTGGTCATATAAATTCTATATAGGCAACTATGGTTGGGATTATTTAAAAATGAACCTTGAATCATGAAATCATATAGGCGGCTAGAATCCTCCAAATTCATAAAATACAGGTTTCTTCATTCAATTGGGTAAATTTCCAAACTAGTGATTTCTAACAATGATTTTGTCGTAACCCAGGTTGTTTGTAATTGTTTTTGTTATTTCAAGAGGTCTCATAACATTTTTAAGATTTTAATTTATACATCTATATCAATATAAGCATACCCATGCATATATCCATGATCACTTATATCAGAAGTGATCTATATGATTTACACTAGAATTTTCACCTTTTAGGAAATATAACTCATACTTTGTTTTGTCATATGTCTCTCTTAAAAGTGTAATATAAATCAATTAGCTTTGAACTTAGACCACAGGAAAACTCAGGGTCCCTTTTGTTTCTGTGACTTATTTGAACCTATCCATCCTCAAAGATAGGTAAACCTAACATTAACATTTCTCATTTCCACTACTCTCAAATTGATGCTTTTGGTTTGATAAAATTTTTATAGTCTAAGGTAATGAAACAATGACAATGTAATGCATGAATATGATGAACATTCTATCCTACTAATTATAAAAATCAGAAGAATACTAACAGTGAACTTTTTCTTTTTTTTCTTCTGAGACAGAGTCTCACTCCATTGCCTTGGCTAAAGTGCAGTGGCATCATTATAGCTCACTGCAACCTCAAACTCCTGGGCTCAAGCAATCCTCCTGCCTCAGCTTCCTGAGTAGCTGGGACTACAGGAGCCCATGACACCTGGCTAATTTTTCTATTTTTAGTAGAGACGGGGTTTCACTCCTGCTTAGGCTGGTCTCGAACTCCTGAGCTCAAGTGATCCTCCTGCCTCGGCCTCTCAGAGTGCTACGATTACAGACGTGAGCCATAACACCCTGCCAACAGCTAACTTTTAATGAGTGCTATGTGCCAGGACAAGTCCTCTGAATGCATTTGCTCATTAATTCTCACAACACATGTATATGAGGTGAAGAGGTTATCTATTTTTTTAAAAAGAAAATTAGGGCTAGCTTTTGTTTATGTCATACTTTTGAGATCCTCACCTGAATCACCAGCACATCACTGAAGAAAGAACTGAGAGGAAGCCAGATCAGCCCGAGCCTCAGCTTCCCTATCAGGTTATACAACTGTGCCATTCTTTATTTTGGGCATTTTCCTATGGTTCCAAAAAATGTTGACAATTTTCTGCATCTATAACATTTTGGATGAGCAACTTCCATCTTATTGTGTTCCTTCACATATGGTGTTCTTGCTTAAATAGCACTGGTATTTTTAACTTGCACAATATTAGTAACTACTTTGAATTATACTTTGTTGACAAGTATCCAAACTACCTGTCACCAATGAGAAAATTACACATATTATTTAGGCTGGTGAGTTCATTGATTTTTTTCAAACATAAATTTCCCAATAGAATCACTGTAATTGATACCTGGAAGAGATTATAAAGATTATCTAAAGCTACCTCTCTTTTTATAAGTAAAAATCTACAGCACAGAGAAGTTTAAGTGTTTCTCCCAAGTCAGATAGTAGTAAAAACCACTAATAGCAGGTCAGTGCTTTTTCTGTACACAAAGTCAATAATTACGATAAAATCCATTTTATCATGCAGTACTCTGCAGAGAATGCACGAGAATAATTGGCACCAAGATTAATTATCAGTATTGAAATTAACACTTGTGACTATCACTTATATAATGCTGTTATGTTATCATTGTTGTTTTACTCACATTTTTTCCTGTATGTCTTATGTCCCTAACTAGATTGTGATTTCCTTGTAGTAGGCTCAATTTCTTTTTTTAATGTTTCTCATACCCTTTAATAAATCTTAGACATATAGAACTGCTTAACAGTTGGAAAGAGATTGACATAAATATATTTTAGACTAATACTATATTGCTCAAAACAGAGGCAAACAATTCTCATTCTGTATGGATGCAGGTGAATTTGTCGGTTTGAGGAGAGAAGGTTGAGAAACCCTCATTTCTTCTTATCAAGCAGTTGAGACTGTCCCTGAGGGTAAGTGGTTTTAGGAGCTTGAAGAGATTGGTGAAGGTTGTAGGAGCCAAGGGAAAGCTTTCCCTTTGCTGAAGGTTGGCTAAAAATCACTGACAAGAAGCAGATTCATAGGAGAAAAAGCACACAAATTTATTTAATGTGTTTGTGGGAGCCTTCAGAATGAAGATGCAATGATATAGGAGAAATTGTCCTTTATGTTTAGGTTTAACAAAGTATGGACAGCCACGTAGAAATATGACTGCACAAAAACGGTGTGACCTAATGCTAATAGACTGAGTGGGGAAACCCAGCAAGGCCTTTCTAGATTCCTCTTGGCCTCTCTGAGCATGCATTCCTTCCTTCTGGACATGGGATAGGACCCTCTCTGGAATGGGGGTTTTATGACCTACAGTCAAACAAGGTATGTCAGATAGTTTTTTTTATGGCTAGAAATGCAGGGGAAAGTTAGAGTAATATTTTTAGATTTTATGGCTGGCTTTGGGGAAAAAGAGGCTGTAGTTTCTATGACCCACCTTGGGAAAGAGGGATTCTAGTTTCTATGGCTAGCCTCAGGGAGAATAGGACTGAAAGACAGGAGAGCAGGAAACGTCAGAGAAAAACTTTTGCTTCTAAAGCTGCTTCTGAGGCCTTCATTTTATGGTATTGTTTTCCGAGTCCTAGCAAGGTTGAAATAGATATTCGAGGGAATGATGAAAGAGTTGACTAAGCCTCAAGGACATGTGGCAGCATGTGTAGATCAAATTGCTCAATAAAAATAATAGCTAAGAAGGACCAAGCACGTACTATCAGGCACTGCCCTCAGTACTCTGTCTTTGTTAAATCTAACCTCACAACCACCCTAGGTATTTTCCCCATTTTGTGAATGAAGAAATTGGAGCTCAGAGAGGTTAGATCATTTGCCCAGGTGAACTAGCTAGAAAGTGGTAGAGCCATCGTTCAAACATAAGCTCCTAATCGCAGTTTGATGGTTAGGATAAGACCAAATAAGTAGGTGGTGTTTAATACAGTGCCTAACAAATGCCTGGTTCCCAAGTGGGAACACAATAAATGTTAGTTCCTTCTGCTCTCAGGTTTTCAACCCACTCTCCCCATATTTGTTTACCCACCCACTCCTTACTCACCAAACATACACAGACAACAACACATGCACACACACTCGTCTTTAACAAGGTCCACACTCAGGTATTTAGGTCACCAAGTGTTAAATCTATTCATATACTCTATTCTTCCTGATAGACTTCAGCCCACATACGTAAAGTGAGTCCTAGAACCGACCACTCTCTCATCTCTCTCCAAGGTTAAGTGTAAATATACACACTAACACTGACTCTGGATTACAAAGCATAGGCACATACAGAGCCTAATACACAGTAGAACTCAACTCAATAAGGACTTTTTTTTCCATTATCCAAGGAAATGCATGAGTTACCATGACAGATGCCAAAGACGTTTGGCTCTGATAGTGGAAATTGGGAGGCAATGGCGGAATGAGGTAAGAAATTCCAAGGCCAGAAGGTGGACGCAAGTCATCAACGGCTTTTCCCAGGAGCTTGCTCTTTCTGGGTACGTGCTACATGTACAAGCCCCAACCCGCTGCCTAAGCCACCCGATTCCGAACCCCGCTCAGGCTGGAACAGATGCACACGCCACAGGGAGCCTCATTTGCAGGAGATGAGTGTTCCCTTGCTCTATTTTAATCCTCGCCGCCCAGCCAGGGGAAGGTTTTGTCAGAAATGGTGGAAAACTGTGACAGCCAAGCTCTCTCATGCAAAAGCTAGGCAGCCATGAGCAGCGAATCACGACTTGCATAGTATTTAATGGTTTAAGGGAAAACAAGTTCCCTTCCTGCCGGCCCGCACTTTTGGATCCAGCTAGGGTAGCAGTGTCAGCGCCGAGGCGACGTCCTGCGGGGCACGGAGAGCAGGCGATGCGGAGAGGCCAGCAGCACCGCCCTCGGCACCGGAGCCGAGGGCCGCGGGGGAGGCTCCGGAAACCGCCCCTAGCTGATCCTCGAGGACCCAGTCGGTCCTGGTAAATACCCTTCCCAGCCCTACGGGGGGAAGGGCAAGTTCAAACGCAGGGTGTAGAGCTTGAGCGTCCACAGACCCAGCCAGCTGCCCCCGCCCGCCCTGCTGCGCAGTCGCGCGCCGCAACAGCCAGCCCGGAGCCAACCGGGGTGACTGCGCCCGCGCACTCCGGGTCCGGCCCCCGCGCCCTTTCCAAGGCAGCGCCTGGAGGCCGCCGTCGCTTAGCAACGCGAGAGTCACAGTCGCCGCGCTTTGCGCACCTCTCTCCTGGCAGGGCTGCATTCCTGTTCTTCCTGGAGGCTCCTCGCTGCCTCGTGCCAGGCCGTAGGGGCCCATGGAAGGAGAGGAGGATAAGCAGCAGTAAGTGCTGGGATTTGGGTTTTTATTTCCCCTTTCGAAAAATATTTTCCTCCTTCAGTGGGAGGGGTAGGTGACACCTGAGGGATGGGACCTCAGCACGGACAGTCCAAGCGAAAGCTCAGACAGTCCCCATGCTGCCTCTGATTTTTAGGGGCTGAGCGCTTAAAATAATTTGTTAAAACGCGGTTTACTGAGCACATACTGTGTGTCAGGCACTTCACATGCATTATCTGGCCTAAAATTCTTGAAGTCATCTTGAAATCATCCACTCCTTCTCACACCACTACCCCCATGTAACTTATTAGCAAATTCTGTAGGCTTTACCTGTGAAATTATCCAGAATCCACCACTATTCATCACTTCCATTATCACCCCCACCCTGTCCCAAGTACAATCTCCTTTTACCTGGAGGCTGCTGTAGTCTTCTAAGTGGTGGCTTTGCTGGTCCCCTTACATAGGTCGGAGTGGTCTTTGCCGCCTAAGTTAGATCACTGTTCTCCATCAGGACATCGTAGAATAAACGCCAAGGCACCTGTAGTGCCTATGGGGCTTGCACAACGTGCCCCTTCCCCTCGCTTCCTTCCTTCACTTACAGCTTTCCTCCCTCCGACAGGACTCAGCTACAGCACACGGGCCTCCTTGCTATCATCTCAGTGATCCTCAAAGACTGGCTTCAGACCAGCACCACCATTGCTAGAAATAAATATCCTTGTGGGTTCCCTGCTCCAGGCATACTGAATCAGAAACTCGGGGGTGGGGCTAAATAATCTGGGCTAGAACAAGGCATCCAGGTGATTCTGATATACCCTAAATTTTGAGAACAATTGAACCAAAGTAGATCAGCTAGTTAAGAGTGATGTGGAGCCAGGGGTTCCTGCTTCCAAAGCCTGTATTTTTGTCCCTAGAACAGTTGAAATTCCCAGCCCCAGAGACTATGATTGAATAGGTTGAAAAGGGCCCTGTAAACTTGTATTTCTAACAAGGTCACAATTGATGCCAATGCAGCTACCCCAGCGTCCATACTTTGAGAAGCACTGTGCTAAGGACGGACACATTTCTGCTGCAAAGCTTTGGCAGTTACAGTTCACTCTGCTGGAATACCCTCCCCTCAAATATCCACTTAGCTTTCTCCCTCCCATCTTTCTGTTTTCAATTGCCACCTTCACAATGCAGCCTCCACCCTACCTAAAAATGCATCCTACCTCCCACATGCATGCACTCACTTTTCCCATTCCCTGCTTTATTGTTGTCCTTAGGACTTAACGCCATCTAGCAGACGGTACTATTTTATTTCTCATCTGTCTTCCCCCACTAGAATGTAAGCTCTGTGAAGGCAGGAATTTTTGTTTGTTTTGTCACTGCTATATCTTCAGTGCCTCCAACACACTTGGCATATTTAACTCAATAAATATCTGTTGAAAGAATGAATTATTCCGTGTTATTCTCACATCTATCACAATAGGTATCATTGTCCTTTTCATGCAAATGAGGTAATCAAAGCTCAGATATTAAATGGCACAGCTGGGATATCAATCCAGGTCTGACTCACTTCAGAGCCCATTAGTGTTTTTATCTGTGTTTTCCTTCAGGTAAGAGATTGCTACAAAGTCATGTATTTCACATTTAGGTATCAGTCTATAGCCATGCACATCACAAGTGCTTAATCAAATGAATGGATGAGTATGCAAGCAAATAGCCACGGGCCTTTCTTCAAGGACCTGATTCTAGTACAGGTGTATTACTGGGTTACAACTATGAGAAACAGGTGTGGAAAAAACTGATGCCAGACGTCTACAGTGATAAATTAATTGACCTCAAAGTCTCCACCTTTAAATACTTACATCTCTGGAAAGCTAATAGAAAAGGCTTAGAAGTTATTTGCACTTTACCGGTAATCAGTTTTTCCAAATCCTTTATAGAGAGCGATTTTCTTGGGAAGCAGGGAACTAGAATCCAAGGATTCTGAATGTTGTTTTGGTGTGTATTAGAGTGAGGGTTGAGGGTATACAGCTAAAACAAAGCCAGAAGGAAAAAAAAATTCCAGCAGATTCACCAGAAATATTATAATGACAGTCCATTTACCTTCGATGAATAGGACACTTGTCCAGATGTTGGGTACATAATGATGAATGAAACAATCTACACCTTCTTGGAACTTGTTGACTACTAAAGGATATTTGTAGTGCTTACTAAAAACAAGTAAACAAAAAACTAGGTACATAAACTGTGGTAAATGTTATAAAAAAAAAATGGACCAAGTACTAAAATAGAGAACACATAGGGTGGTGAGAGAGAGCTCTAGAAAAAGCTTCCAAGGAGATGACTTTCAATCTGAGACCTAAATATAAGCCAGCTGTGTCGGGAGTGCTGGGGAAGGGCTGTCCTGGAAGAGGGAACAGCATGTGCAAATGTCCTAAGGGGAACAAAGATTAGTGTGTTCCAGGAACTGAAAGAAGGCAGGCTGGTTGCAGAAGTGTGGAGAGGCTTGAGTGAGGTTGAAGAGATTAGCTGGAGCAGGTTGCTCAGGACCTTAGAGCTACAACTGGGAGACAGTATTTTATTGTAAATGCAATGGAAAGCCCCTCAAGGGTTTTAACTGAAAAAAAAATGACTCCATAGAAGAGATAGACCTGGCTTTGTTTTGAAGGAAGGTAGGGGTTATATTTTAAGAGCTATGTGTAAGCTTAAACAGAACTATCCACTTTATATATTTGAATCTTACTGGCTCACCTTCTGTGGGGTCACAGCCTTGATTTTAACAGCTTCTAATGTAAAAAGTATTCAAATTCATATATTTAATTTTTTATTTTTCAAGTATGTGAAATTTTAAAATACTGCCTTTTTAATGTCTATTTCTCCTCTTTAAAATAAAAATCTGATAAGCTTTTCTAAACATTTTAAAAATATTTTTCATTTTAATCATTTTCATTTTTGTAGTAATGTGGTTACTAGAAGCAAAAAGTGATGAAATTGAATTGATTTTTACTGCCTACACAGTGGCCTTTTCTTGAAAAGATAAATAAAGGTGGTTATTTGATAGTTTTAAAGTTTGCCAGGTGAGCTTTCAAAACTAAATAGTTTATCCTTATTCAGATGGCTGTTTACTAAGTAAGAGGAGGAGAGAAGCCATCTCTTGGTAATAAAACTTTAAAGAAGATGAGTTAAGTTTAGCATGTAACTTATCCACATGCATAAATACTGAAAATATGATTTGTAAGCATGGTCAAATAACTACTCTTTCTTTACTCCAAGCAAATGAGAGTTGGTGCACTACACTAGCATATTGTAATGAGTAATCACTATTAACACAAATCTTTTTTATATGGTTTAGAATTAAAAGATAACCTCCCAAATTTTAATAGGACAGACCCTTATCGCTATTAATAAAGCCTAAATTGTCTTGACTGATGTTTGAAATATATTTAAATCTTATTTTATGTAATTATGTCTCAGTTGGGGTGAATGATTTATTATTTAATTATGTTTTTCAGACAGCATAAAATAGAAGATGCTGGTATAGTGTACGTAACTGGAAAAAAAGAAGAAATCAAACATGAAAAAAACTCTGGAAAAAGCATACAACATTCAAAACCATGTGTTGGGAGAGGACGTGTATATTATGCTAAATTCATTAACACAAATACAAGAACATTCAATGAACCAGTTCCCTACATAGATCCCCAAAAAGGACCAGAAAAGCAGGTTGGACAGATGTTCATTATATACAAATATAGATTTAGATTCAGAAGCTCTTTTGCAGGACAATGTGGTCACAGACTATTTAAAGGATATGACACATCTCAGAGTAGTACTGTTTATAATCCAATAATTAAAAGCAGTAGTTTAGAACTATTCGGGCAGATAACTTTTGCATACAAACAATATATATACAGGGAAGGAATCTAAATAATCATTTTTCTGGATTAGGTCAGATTATAGCCACTAAGTAGTGCTTAGGGGTTACTAAAGAAATTTCTTGTATAATATTTGTGACGTATATTCTAATACGAAAAATCCCCATTATACTCAATAATCCAGATACTTTCTGTACAATATAGCTACCATTTATTAAAAGTGTATGAATGCTAGGAATGAGCAAAGTGTTTTATATAAATTATATCCTTCAATCTCTGCAACAATTTCTATGAGGTATTATTGGAAATAGCTTACAGATGTTAACAAAGTCAAGTTTGTTGAGGTATAATTTACTGTATTAGTTTCCTATTGCTGGTGTTACAAATTACCACAAACTTAAATGCTGGCTTAAAGCAACAAAAATTTATTGTCTTACAGTTCTGGAGCTCAGAAGTCCAAAATCAGTCTCACTGGCTATTAGCAGGCCTGGTTTCTTTTGGAGGCGCTAAGAGAGAATCGCTTTCCATACCTTTCCCAGATTCTAGAGGCTGCTTACGTTCCTCGGCTCATGGCACCTTTTTCTCCAAAGCTAGCAGCACGGCATCTTCAAATCTTTCTCTGACTCTCCTGCCTCCCTCTGATAAGGACCCTTGTGGTTACACTGGGCCCACCCAGACACTTGAGGATAATTTCCCTTCTCAAGATCCTTAATCACATCTGCAAGTCCCTTTGCCATGTAAGGTAACATATTCACAGGTTTGAGGATTAAGACATGAACATCTTTGGGGACCGAGGGAGCATTATTCTGCCTACCACATTTACACAGTAAAATTCACCTTTTTTAGTGTACAATTCTGTGAGTTTTGGCAAAGGTTTACTCATGTTACCTACCATAACCGAGCTGGAAGACAGTCTATCACCAACAAAAGTACCCCCGTGCCCCTTTGTAGTCATCCCCTTCCCCTACCCAGCAAGCCTTGATTTCTTTTCTGTAGTTTTGCCTTTTCTAGAAAGTCAAACAAATGGAATTATAAAGTATGTAGCTTTTTGAATCAGTCTTCTTTCTCTCAGAATAATGCATTTGAGATCTATCCATGTTGTTTTATGTATCACTAGTTTATTCTTTCTTGTGGCAACTATGCATTTGCTGTGTGACGTTGGGCAAGTCACTCTGTCTAAGCTTCAGTTTCCTTATCTATATAATAAAGATAGTAATTGTCTTTCCCATAGGGTTTTTTTTGTTTTTTTTTTTGGTTTTATTTTTTTGGTTTTTTTGGAGACAGAGTCTCACTTTGTTGCCCGGGCTAAAGTGCCGTGGCATCAACCTAGCTCACAGCAACGTCAAACTCCTGGGCTCAAGCAATCCTTCTGCCTCAGTCTCCCGAGTAGCTGGGACTACAGGCATGCGCCACCATGCCTGGCTAATTTTTTCTATATATTTTTTTAGTTGACCAATCAATTTCTTTCTATTTTTCGTAGAAACGGGGTCTCACTATTGCTCAGGCTGGTTTCGAACTCCTGACCGTGGATGATCCTCCTGCCTCGGCCTCCCAGAGTGCTAGGATTACAGGCGTGAGCCACCGCGCCTGGCCTTCCCATAGGGTTTTTGTGAGGATTAAAATAGACAAATATTTTTGTCAAGTACTATTCTAAGCATTAGCGATACAGCAGTGAACAAAGTAAATGGGGGAAAAAAATCTGTCATTAGGTAGCTTACGTTTTAGTGAGGAAATAAAATAAGTAATAAGAATGTTACATAGTGGCAAGGGCTGGCATGGAAGGGGGGATACGGAATGCTGGAGGCAGAGCTGTAATCTTAAAGAGAAGTCTTCACTGAGGTGAAATTTCAGTGAAAGACCTGAGGGAGGGTGAGGGGGTGACCACGCAGGGACCTGGCAGAAGAGCATTCGTAATACACAAAGGAAGCACTCACAAACGTGAGCTCGCAGTGGCAGCAGACTCCGAGTCTACTGCTCTCTGCACAGTTGTGGGAACCAAGGGCCCCACCATCTTCCTTCAGCTGAGAGCAGATTCCATGATAGAGGACCTTATATGGTGCTGGGCCCGGTAAATGTTCAATGGATGGCATTCAAAATATGCCACAGCAGAGGTAATAATAACTTCTCATGTCGGTATTTTCCAGCATGACATTTGGAAAAGGAAACGTGTACCATCTAATTGGTCTCAGACGCCTGTGGCCACGTCACCCTTGCCCTCCCTACTCCACTTCCCTCATCCCAGCTAGTGCGTGAGTTGGGTGTAGTGATTTAACTTAACAGTTAAATGCAGATTGCTTTTTCTGAGCTCTCTTCACACTGATAACATCTGTTCTTTTCATAAGCACACCATGGCACTGTATGAGATTATCTCAGGGCAGGAATTCCCTTGGTTAAATATGTTTAGTATTGTGAAGTAAACCCTTACTAGGGCAGTCTTAAGGCTATATCGTTTTATAAAATTGCCCTGGTAGGTGCTCTTGTACCAATTCTTTCAGATTTTAAAGAAATCGATTGTTATTGTTAGATCAGACCTACACTGGGGGAATAAATTTGCAACAGATATCCAGATGAGTGAAATTCTCATATTTCTTACAAAAGCCAATGAATGACTCTCCTGAGTTCAGGGTTGAATCTAAAAGAAACTGTTAACTAAGCGCATCCTTATAATGGAGACAGTAAGGAAAAGAAACTGGTTCAAGAATAGAAATATAAGACATAAAAATTAAAAAGATATATATTCTCAACTAATTTTCTCTCATTCCTAGTCTGTAGGTGTCTTGAAAAAAAATAAAGGAGCAAAGGTGTTAGGAGCTGCTATCAGCAAGACTAAGGGACAGAACAGTTGGTAGAATCATTGTTTATCAGAGCTGGACCCTTAAGAGATGGTGAAAATAAGTTTGAGATGAAGCAGGGGCTCAAGTAAAGGTGGCTGCCAGTGAGAACAAATGCGGGGAGTTACAGAGAGACACTGAAGAGTTAAACGCGTGTTTGATTTGGGTGTGGAGTGAAGGGAAGGTTCATGTTTAAAAAATAAAACCAACAAACTTCCAAGTACCCAAGGAGCGGTTAAGAATGCTTATTTCACATTTGTAAACTTTGCTCCTTTATTTAAAATGACAGGTTTCTTTTTAAAGGTTAGCTTGGTTAAGGAAAAAAATTAACTGGTTTATAATAATGCTGGCTTTAGGATAAGAGTAAAGAAAATAAAGTTACCTACATATTTTAAATGACATCTGTTGTTTTTTTGCATTTTGCTAAGATATCTTTAGAAGGCAACACCAGATTGGTTGGTTTTATTTATTTATAAGATTTTCAAGTGAAACTATCACCTATCCACTTCTACCTGGGAACATAAAATTGGGGGTGCTAGAAAAAAGTCAAAAGGAGTTTTAGCAAAGTCATTTCCAAAGAAAAGAAAACTAGCTTGGTTGTCTTATATTTTCAAATATTGGTACTTTAAAAGATTATACTATGTTGGTATTTTACAAAATTTATTTTTCAGAGCACTGGCCCTTACCTACTTGCTTAAAATAAATTTCCAAAGTCAAATATGTTTTGGAAAACTATATATTTTTATATACCTTTCTCAGAGCTTCACAATTCACATTAGAATATGAAGTTTCTGAGAAATCCTCTGATAAACTTGTATAACTTTGCTTATCTCACTATTTCCCGAATTTGTTTAACTATGGAAACCTCTTTTGTATAACACCTATTAATATGCTGGAGAACTAGTCTTCCACAGAGCACAAATTGGAATTGTTATGAGGGACATTATGGATTGCTTCAAAAGAGACATTTTTTTAGCACACGTGGTATTTACAGCAAAATACAGATGAATTTTGGTACAATGTAACCAATATGACTGTGCCTGCCCTAGTGTTTGTGATAGAACGTCAATTTTTAAAGCCACTGAGCTCTACTAATAAAATGTGATTGTGTGTAGGCCTTATCCATATTTCCTTGGGAATCCCCAAAGTATGGTTTTGTTTCACAAGTGACCACCACCCCCACCAGCTACCTTGGCCAGGCCATTGTGGCTACGGCCGTGGAGCTCAGCTTACCGTCTCTTACACTTCCCCAGGACGCTTCTCTTGCTTTTACTACTTTTCCCCTGAGAATTCTTCCTTAATTTATCAAAGAATGGAAAATAAGTAATGGTTACTAAAACACTTCTGAAAGCTCAGGGATAACAGGAGTATAATATAGACACTGCCTTACAATGGCTTCGAAATGTGACTAAGAGGCCCACAGCCCAACAACCATTAGGCCTTCCTGGACCGGGGGATTGGAAGGAGCTCCATCATCAGGCATCTCTAGGCATCTTTGACCAGGGAGGCCCAGACACTAATATCCTGGGGCAGGAAAGAAGACAGGCCTTAGACTAGGAGGGAGGACTTCCTTCTCTCTCTCTCTCTTGCTTCAAAATTTTGAGTTGGGAACAACTATCTCTTTAGGGAAAACCCTCTCTACAACCTGCCAGGTACGGTCTGTCCTCCAAAGCCTGGACAAAGCCATCACACTTTCACCAGTTTGGCTTATTGTATCATAAATAACTCCATGTCAACCCCCAACAATCCAGTGCAAATGATGGTACACAGGGCAGTAAATTTTTGGTTAGTTTTTCCCTTCAGTGTGAGGAAAAGATAAAAACAAACCTCCATCTATCTCTTTCTTTAATCTCATAATCTTTTATGAGCAAATTCTTGGACCAAAAAGGAATGTACATGTTCCATGGGTGCGTACACACCCTCACTCTTCCAGGAACAAGCCATACTTTTCAGGCATTGAAGATTATCCAGAAACAGGAAAGATAATATTTTTTGAACTGTAGGATTTCACTCAGCTGAAATTTAGAACACTCGTCAGAACATTTTCACAAACTACAGGGTCTTAAAATCACCAATCATACTTTTAGAAAAAAAAATTGTTCATTATTTCCTTTATTTTTGTAAAACTAAAGAGACCACTTTGGTAAAACTCTCAATTCAAAAGTTTGCTCAAAAGGTGAACTATCTCTGCTTTAAGGATAGCTTTGTATTACACTTCTGTTTAAGAAAAAAAATAATAAAGTCCACCAAGCATTTCCTAGTGGCTCACTTATCCAGAATCACTTTTCCTGTAACTTGGGTATTAGCAAAAATTTCTGATCAACAAAAGTAGATGATAAAAAGAATATGCCTACGGGCCGGGTGCGGTGGCTCACGCCTGTAATCCTAGCACTCTGGGAGGCCAAGGCGGGTGGATAGCTCAAGGTCAGGAGTTCGAGACCAGCCTGAGCAAGAGCGAGACCCCGTCTC
>CAUYRT010082867.1:0-33220 GCA_963574885.1 Lepilemur ruficaudatus | reverse complement strand
TTGAGCTATCCACTCGCCTCGGCCTCCCAGAGTGCTAGGATTACAGGCGTGAGCCACTGTGCCCGGCCAATGGACCTTTTAAAAAAGGCAATTTCTAGAGATGTGTTTGGCTTAAAGCCTCTGTCGTTGGGTAGGGGGAGTAGCTGACCACTCCAGAGGGAGGATCATGGGAAAATAATCAAAGCTAAAGGGACCCTTTGAATGGACTCATGGCAGAATCTGGCAGCAGCTGCTGTGAGACCGGTGCCCTGGCCGGGCTGTTCTTGCTAAAGCTCATAGTGCTGCCTGCTGCTGGGCTGTCCACAGCTACTTTGGTTTTTCCCATTTCCCAAGATTTGTTCTGCAGATCCCGTTGATTCTGAGTGTCCTTTCTGCTTGTGATATCCCAAGCTGGTTTCTGCCACTTGCAGCCCAGGTTCTAGGCTGATACTATCCTCCTAGCCCATAATAAGCCTATGGGGAACTGTATTAGACACCTATGAAAATTGTGGTCCCACCTCTTGCTCCAGCCACGGGGATGACCCATCCTGAGCAGGCTTTGCTATGAATTGCTATCCTGTGTAGCCCTTGCTTCCAATCCTGGGGCTTCTCTCAGACCAAGGCATAAAGTGGCTGGTTCCCATACGTCGGCGAGCAGCCAAGGAGTCACCCTTGAACCAGTGAGGAACAGAAGCTGGTGGAGGAAGGTGTTCTCCGTTGCTTCATAGGTGGACAGTTCTGTGGTGTATTTCAAAAGGTGGCTCAGAAGGTCACTGTAGCAGTGACGACCCAAATATGCATCCTTGTGCGAGACTTCCACCTTGCCCGCTCAGTGGCTCCTAGGTGCCCACCTGGGTAGGCCACGTCGGTCCCCTGGTGGTGGGCAGGGGATGGGTCATGGGTCGAGGGTAGATTAGTGACTGCAGATTCCCAAGTTCTACCCCCAGAGATTCTGATCCAGATGTCAAGTGCGGCCCAGACTTTGGTATTTTTAACAAGTTTCTTGGGCCTAAATGTTTCTCTTTTCTCCTTCACTATCTCGTTCTCTCCGTCTCTCAACCCCCTGATTTGGGAATGATTAGGGAATTCCAAAAGGCAATTCCACTCCCAAATGTCTCCCTGAGTTTCCACCTTCCCGAGCAGGTACTACTTCCCCGAGGCCTGTTAGATACCAAGGGGCTACCTGGGAGGGGTGACGCATCAGCACCTTGCCCTCCACGGCGTCACACAGGTTATTTACCGTGTCAGGGGGCAAAGTGCTTTCAGGATCTGAGGATGTGAATGCTTTGGTCAGTGTCAACACATTCCAGATGCCAGGGAACCCTAGCAGGTAGGGCGTTTCCTGAGCACACGGGGACGTCCATGAACACTGCAGACCAGTGTTGGGGTGCTGAAAGGGAGATGAGGGTGTGGTGAGAGGGCAAAGGGGCGATGGCACAGCTGACTTACCTCATACAGACCCCAGGAGGCTAAGGACCACAGGTTGTCTCTGGGTTCAAATCCTGGCGCCACTACGGTATAATCCTGCGCAGGTTACTGTGCTTCCCTTTCTCTGGGGACACCTTTCTCTCTCTCTCTCTCTCTCTCTCTCAAACTCACACACACCCTTTCTGTACACAGGGTGGTTCCCCATAAACATGGCCGTTCAACATGGTCTCACCCCCACGGCTGATTGGACTGGGTGTTCACTACCCAAACGTGGTCTCTCACCTTGGATTTGGAATTTGGCCCGAGAGACAACGTCTCTAGGTGGCTGAAAGTAATATGTGTCCCTGGCTATAGTTGGACAGGTAGCTGTGGTTCACGCAGAGACCAGAGGAGGAGGCAGCTGGGTTGCAGGAGAGAGCGGGAAGCAGGGACGTGGAGAGGAGCAGAAGAAAGAATGAGAGAGACAGAGAGAGCCCTGAGGGCTGTCTGGACCATAAGTTCAGTGCTTTCCTGAAGCACCATCCTGCCTGTGGGTTCTGGGAGGCGACTTTCATCATTATGAAAAACAAATAAGCAAACAACTCAGGTTTTTTTGCTGAGATTAGTCTGGTTTCTGTTGCTGGCCATCCAACGGTTCCACCAAGACTCTCCCGGCTCGCAGTCTGCACACACTGTCAGAGCAGGCGGGACAGACGCAGTGACCCTCAGTCAGCCACTCTCGCCAAAGCAATTTTCTCAAAGCATTTCTTATACAGTCTTACCTTGAACAAAGATAATGGCCCTTCCCTTCATCTGTTCCCCAACACGCTAAGAGGATTTTCCACTGCCCAAACCATGCCATTCGGCGCCTGTCCAACTCCACCCGAGGACAGAGTTAAAATGCAGACCCTGATTCTGCAGGTTGGGGGCAGGGCCCGAGCACCTGCATTTCTAGCGGGCTCCCACGTGACGTGGATGTGCCAGTTCCAGGGCCACACTTGGAACAGCAAGGACTTCGACTTTCCACGTAGGAATTACAAATGAGCCGTCAATTAAAACCCCAATGTCCGCCAGCAGGTTGAAACCAAGTGACCATCTTAAGTAGAGAAAAAAAAAAATTCACTAGTTTTAATTAATGAAAAAAAAATCTGAATAGAGCATCCTTGCTAAGAATGCCTTCCAAGAGTACAATACAACACAGGCAATAAATAGCTGGCCTCTCAAAGAAAGAAGAAATAGATAAACACACGTTGTGATTAGCATATCAATGACCAATAATTAAACAGGGGTTTCTAAAGTGCTGGAGGGTAGTTGAACAGTTCTTCTCTCCCTCTCCGATTCTCAAGTTGTTTCGATGCCTCCGTCTTCTTGGGGCTGCGTCTAGGTACTATCTGGGCAGAGCCTGTTTCAAAAACAGGGCGACGTTAAATCGCGGCGTACCCTTCCTGCCGCGCTCACAGATTCCCGGGTAAAGCAGCCACGTTGGCGGTGCCAATCTCCTCACCAAAGACACTGCTTTTGTTTTATTTTTCTCTTTCAAGAAACTGACATCTTAGCGCCTCATATCCATCTTAGTTTAAACAAATGTTTTGATTACATCCAAGTGAGAGCCCAACAAAAGCTGTTGGGACTGAACTGTCGCATTCGCTATTAGTTTTAGACAATTTGTTCTAATATTGTCTGGAATCGTTCGTTTATGCACCCATACAGATTTGATTACTTTACTTGTTTCATTAATCTTTATTTGTTTAATCATCTGTTTAATCTGTTTAATCATTGGTTTAAGTGGAAAGATTATATGAAGATGTTTAGCGTTGGCTCGTGCAGGCGTCTGACACGGAGCCCAGCGCTGCTTTTTGTCTATTTATTATATTCTTTTATAGGGCTGCATGAGCCACTTTAAAGGGTATAGGATGCTTCGGGGAATTCAATAATTTAGTAGTTCTTCACCACTGAACATGATGTATTTTTTAAAATATTATTTAAATAAGCAATATTTGTGGAATAATTTGACTTCCAATCTGGGCTGGCGGTTCCTCCTCCCAACCAAATGCAATATTTAGGTTGGCATCGAGACCATTCTTTAATAAATTGGGAAGGGAGGTCTGGGAGACCAGGAGTGCTCTTACGGATGAGAGAGTGCTTTCTTCTCTGTAGGCTCAGAGAGTCCAAGTTGGTTCTTTTTTGAAAGTAGGAGGCAGCGCCTGGAACCCGACACTATGTAACTGTCAGGAACGCTGGGACCCCCCATTTCCCTCAGTGCTGGAGGCGTCTGTCATGCCCCAGCCTCCAGTCAGATTGTGGGCACACAGCTCCCACAGTGAGACTCCTCTGAGCACGAATAGCTTCCTTTGCATCCAGTGCATTTGATAAAATGGTCCCCACGTGTTTGTGGAGACAGCCTTCTATGCTGTGCTCCAATCTGCTTGAGGATGGGAGGTGAGTGTGACGGATAAACCTCGTGCATCTCAGCAGCTACAGCAGCTGTTGCTGCAACAAGAGACGGAGTCAACGTCTTGGGGTGAGGGGTAGGACTCAGGGGAGTGGCTGGCAGCATTGCAGGCAGCACTGTGGGCAGAGCCTGTGTCCCCCTGTGGATGGAGACCGTGGCTCTCAACGAAGAGGTCAGCCCCCTCCAGACCCTGCTCTTGTCCTCCCCAAATCCTCTGCATCTTCTAAGGCCCAGCTTCAATTTCACCTCCTCTCTCTTACCCCCCAAAACAGGTTGAGGCAGAGTCAGGACTGGAACTCACCACTTCTGAAATTCTGTTGGAAGAGAAGCCCTTACCTCAAGGCGTAACTTTCTGAACGTTTGGTCCCTTACCATGAGAAGCTGGTGTGAGAATAAAATGCTACCGTTGTGCACTGCAGCTGCCATCCTAATTAACATGATCGTGACACGCATCCTAAGTACGTTGATTTTATGCCCCTCAAACCTCGCAGGAGTGTAGCTGGTTGTTAACCTGCATGTACCTGGGGAGGAAACAAGCCACATAGGCCTTCCCACCCCTCCTCCAGGGCCCTCCCGGACGTGATTCTTGGGGGGAACATGCACCTACACACCAGAACACGTCTGGGTTTGTGCCTCCACTCAACCTCGGGCAAATGGTTTAACTTTTTGAGCCCGGCATCTCATCCAACAAATGGAGAGGGTGATGGTCCTCACCCCACGGGTTGTTATGAGCATGAAATGACCAAGACAGGGTCCGTGCCTGCCTGGCCAGGTGCCCAGTGAGAGAGGCTTCAGGGCCAGCTGTCCTATAGGAACCCGACGCCTCACGCAGGGCTCACTTCTATGGGCACGTGGGCAGGTGTCTGCTGGGAGGAGGGTGGGCTTCCAGAGGGAACAGATTCCAAGAGAGGAGGCACTTATCTGTCCCCCGTGTAGCATCTAAAGGAATCACTTCTTTAGATGAAATCCTGGGTGGTATTTGAAAGAGATGTGCTCGTTAAAAGCCTTCCTCCTGGGCTTCTAGATTTCAGAGCTCATAAACCACCAGTCCCTGAAACTACTTATACACTCCTGCCTGCATCCGGAAACTTATTTCATGTTCCTTTAGCCCTGTTTCTTTACCTTCCCAGAAGAGTTTCCCAAGCAGGTTTGGAAGAGTCTGGGAGAAGCTGCAGCCAACGCAGCTCAGGACACCACTCCCAGGTGGGGACCGTCACCCTAGGGTTGGGCTGGGGGCATCACCACGGTGGCACATTTACTAGAGCAGTGCAGTTACTCACAGCCTTTTGACCGGGGATGTGGTCTCCACCCTCCGAAGGTCTGTCCTCTTCCACTCATCAATGCCTTGAACTCAGTGTTCAGGGAGCAGTGTGGGAGTGGGGGACAGCTGTCCAACCAACCAGTTCAGCTGACTAAATCCTGGTACTGAGTGACATGAGCTTCTGTGCTCAGATATACTTTGTGTTCACTGAAAATACAGGAGAAAGAAGGTTCTCTTATGCAAAGATAGCACCTCCCACCACGACCACCATGGGAGACCCATTCCATTAATTAAAGATGTGCCTGGCTGGGGCGAAGTGGCTCAAGCCTGTAATCCTAGCACTCTGGGAGGCCAAGGGGGAAGGACTTCTTGAGCTCAGGAGTTCGAGACCAGCCTGAGCAAGAGTGAGAGCCCGTCTCTACTAAAAACCAAAAAAATTAGCCGGGCGTGGTGGTGGGTGCCTGTAGTCTCAGCCATTCGGGAGGCTGAGGCAGGAGGATCACTTGGGCCCAGGAGTTTGAGGCTGCAGTGAACTGCAGGAGAGGAACAGGTGATGTTTGGGTCAAGCAACTAGTGGCCCTGATGACTATGGGGGCTTCAGGGATGAGAGGAACTCAGGGAGGAGGGAGGAAGCCAAGACGAACTTGACCCTGCTTGCCCCAGGTTATCTTGGGTGCCCACCCTTGGCAGGCTGACCACACTCTGCAGATGCCTGAGCTAGCGTGGCCTCATTGTGAGCCTGGACTTCCCATAGCTGGGATCTGTGCCTTCAATAGCCACAAGAGCAGGGACACGTCTTACTCATCTTTGTGCCCCATTCTTTCTCCTGCTCCCTCCCCTGAGACAGCACCGGGCACGGAGTGGGCACATTGTAAAGGGGACATAGATTGGGACTTGCGGCTGGTAATAGAAGAAAGTGATGGGGATGTCCAGGCCACTTTCTATTACGATTTATTTGAGCACCCACTGTGTGCGAGACACTATGCTAGGTCCCGGGAATCCAGGAGTGGACCGTCCAGAACCATCCAGACCCGACTTCACAGGGCTGTTGTGAAGATTAACTGGGAGAATATGGGCATCAGCAAATGTGCTGAGGCTGCTAATTGGACCGGAGTGTGGAGGGTCTGACTGCCAAGCTGAGGACTGCATACTTTCATGACAGTAATGAGTCATGAGGTGGTTTGGGACAAAAGAGTGGGATGAACTGATTTTGTTCTGAAATTTTTAATTATAAAAATAAATCATACTTGTTAAAAAACAAAGTAGAATTGCATGAAGAAAACATAACAGATTCATGTACTCGCCATGTCCTCATCTTTGCAATCTTTATTCCCTTCCCAAGAAACCTCTGAACAATTTGGTGGGTTCACATCTATACACCTTTTTTTTGTATTCATAAACAAATACACATTTTTACAGAAATAAATACATACCAATATCTATTAGCTTACTTTTCTGTGTCATAAATGGTTATCTTTTCATATTGGTGCCTACAAATTTATCTTATTCTTTTTTGTTATGTATAAATACAGCAGAATTTACTTGTTTCCCTACAAAATAATGGACATTATTTTGTTTTCTTTTTTAAAATATGGCAAACAAAGCTGCAATATTCTCTTTTAAACCCTTGAGCACTCATTGAGTGTAATTGTGTGGTAAGTTTTCAGCAATGGATTTCCCAGGTGCAAGGCTTTAACCTACTTTCAGAATTTTCCAGATTGCCCCCAAAAAGACTGCACTAATGTGTACCTCCACCGACAGTGTGTAAGAGTTCCTGCTGCCACAGATCCCAGATAATATCGCGTATTCTACATCTTGTTAATATTTGGAAGTCTAATGGGTAGAAATGATGCCTCACTATTGTTTTCTGGTTTTAATTATAAGCAAACTCGAGCATTTTTTGCATATTTATTTGTACTTCATTGACTTGTTTTCATTTGCTTGTTCACATCTCTTGTCCATTTCTCTATTGGGCTGCTGTTTTTAAAAATTTCTAAGCTATATTTAAGTTAGTTATTATTATCTATCATAAGTATTATCATTATTTGGATTTTTTTACCAGATTATGCCTTTAATAAAGTATGCCTTTATATATAAAATTCATATCTTTTAAATATAATTGCTGATTTTTGAGAACTATATATACCCGTGTAACTGTTGTTACCACAGGCAAGATATAAACATTTCCACCACTCCCAGGGCATCCTGTGTCCCTACGATTCCCTACCGCAGGCAGCTACCAATGCGGTTTCTATCACTACCGTTAGTTTAGTGTGTTCTCAAATTTCGTGTATAAGGAGTAATAAAGTATGCATTTTTTTTTGTAAGTGACTTCTTTACCCAGCATAATGTCTTGTGAGGTTCATCCATGTTGTCACATTTATAAGGATTTTATTCCTTTTTATTGCAGGACAGTGTTCCATTGCATGGGTATATGACAATTTGCTTAACTGCTCATCTGCTAATGGACAGTTGGGTTATTTCCAGGTTGGGGTTATTCAAACAAAGCTGCTATGAACATGCTTGCACAATGTCTCTATATGGACATGTGTTTTCATTTATCTTGGGTAAATCCCAAGTGGTAGAATAGCTGGATCATAAGATAGTTGTATGTTTAGCTTTATAAGAAATTGCCACTGTGTTTTCCGAAGTGGTGGTACCTTTTTACACGCTCACCGAGAGTGTATGAGCGTTCCAGTGGTCCGTATCTTTGTCAACACTTGGTATTGTCAGTCTTCTTAAGTTTAGCCATTTGAGGGGTATAGAGTGCTATCTCACTGTGCTTTTCATTTGCATTTGCCTATGACACGGGAGCGTGAACACTTTTTTATGTGTTTGTTGAGTTTTCATATGTCCTCTTTGGTAAAGGGTCTGCTCAAATATTTTGTTCATTTTTGATTGGGTTGTCTTAAGTGTTCTTTTTATATTCTGGCTATAAACCTTTTGTCAGATATTCATACAGTGAATATTTTCTCCCATTCTGGGTTTTCTCTTTTTATTTTTTTTAAGTAGTGACTTTTGAAGAGCAGAAGCTTTTAATTTTGATAAAATTCATTTCATCAATTTTTATCCTTTATGATTTGTGCTTTTGTATCTTAGCTAACAAATCTTTGCTCACTCTTATGTAAGAAAACTGAAAATATTTTCTCCTAGAAATTTTATAGTTTAATTCTTATGTGTAGGTTTACAATCCATTGTGTGTTAACTTCTGGTTTGGCATGTCTTTCTTTTCTTTATATATGAATGAAAATTTTGCTGAGTGTAAAATTTGGAGGTGACTCTCCCATTCCCAAACTCTGTAGATATTTTTACAATGTTTTCTGGCATGGAATGTTTCTGTGGAGAATTTTGAGACCATTCTGATTTTGCTTCTTAAACGTTATTTATGTTTTTAGCCAGGTAACATAAAGGACATTCTTAAAGGTTCAGTTACCTCATCAAGATATGTCGATATTATTTGTTCTGCATTTTCCCCCTTTAAGGTCTATGTCTATTATATTTAATCTCAGGAAAGTTTTCTTCTAAAATTTTGTATTTTTCTGATTGAATTTACTCTTTGTAGTTATTTTTTCCATTTAATTAATAGGATTTTAGAAGAGATTTTATAATTCCCATATCTACTGTGCCATGTTTCCTAGAAGTTTAAGAAAGTAATAAATTCTTCCATGGAGGAGAAGTTCCCAGAAAAACATAAGTTGGAAATAAAACTAGGCGTATGTACCACACTCACACAAACACATACATGTGCTTGAAATCTACACACCAAGGTGCTAAGTAGTTATTTCATGTCTGTGAGTCCCACCCATATGTACTTTTGCTTTCTTTTTGGTTTGTGTCCACGTGTCTATCTTGCCTTCAACGAGTGTGCATTGGTTTGTTCTAACTCCCAACACACAAGAGCAGAGTTGGAAGCAGAAAGAATGAGCCTCCTTCAATAGCTAACTTACTAAACATTTCCTGAGCACTGACTTCCCTTCAGTCAGGATTTTAACACTTTTCCTTCCATTTAGGCTGGACTAGTCATTCCAAAATGAGTATTAAGGGCTGGAGAGTTGACTGCTCCAAAACGGGGTCTCTCCAACATGGAGGCATTGTTTCTTATGTACCTGTCCTAGAGCAGCTTGACTCGGAGCAGGCCCTGGACTTCCTTCCCATGGCCCAGGCAAGCTGGCTGCCAGTGGGTCAGATGTGGCCTACAGATGTGTTTTGACAGCACAGTGGTTATCTTCTTTAAATTTATTTAAATTTTGGAGCCTTGCGCTGGGGCATGCGCTCTCCAGTTTTCCTGTCTTCACAGCTCCCCACTGGGGTGCCCCAGGCCTGCTCCTCTCCATTATATTGCCTGCCTGGTCTCTATGGGCCTTCTGTTGCGGGAGATGACTGATGACCATTCAAGAGGTACCAAACGAGCTCCTCCTGACTTTACTTTTCTTTAACCATATTTACGTGTTTACACCCTAAGGCAGAAATGGGACATGAAGGTGAGTAGACACAGTGTAAGCCATAACCTTATTTGAGGGAAATAGCAAATTTGGCTCCGAGCTTCCCAGTGGCTAAACCAAAGAAGGCAACCCGATCAATTTTACAATTCACATTGTCAGTAAGTCTAAAATTAAGCTATTTTCTCAAGAGAAACAAGCTTTACTTTGAAAACAAGTTCATAAGATGAAAACTGCCTTTGCATACTTTCTCTAGATTTGGGAGCTCAGAATTCTAAAATGATCCCAGCAGAAGCTATACAAATACATTAAATGCAAAATGCATATAGAGCCAGCTTGATGTCTACATGAGCTAATTGAGAAGAGAAAGGATTTTCAGTTTAGCACACAAGCACTTAGCACATCTTTCTTCCCACATTATAGATAGCATTGCTATTTTCTAAGTGAAAACCGAAATATTTCATCTAGGCATGCAAATTAGCCTGGACTCTGTGCCCAAGGTATAAAATAAATGGGATCGTGCATATTTTTTAAAGGGATTCATTCTACCTTTTTTATTCCTGTCTAGTTTAGTGATACTGTATAAATGGGAAGGGGATGGGACCATATTTAGCTCATGGGGAGTGGGGAGTAAGGGTAGAATCAGGCAACTGTGTTCTAGTATTGTCATATCCGAGTGTTTCTCCACCTGACTGGCTGATCATTGGAAACACCTGGAAATTTTTGACCAATACCATGTTTGGGTCTCACCCTAGACCAACCGAATGTGAGTGTCTGGGTTGAAGCCTAGGGAAATGTTTTTGTTCAAAAGGTCTTTTGGTGACTCTAAGGTACGGCCAGGACTTTGGGTTCTGATGTCTCTGGATGTCTGTGGCCCAAAGATCCTCAAACTCCAGGGCATGAGACTCACCTCGAAAGCTTGCTGAAATGCAGATGTTGGGCCTCACTCATTCCCAGAGGTTCTCATTTAGTAGGTCTCTGGGGGGTGACGTCAGTGTTGAGAAAAACTGACCTAGCCTTTCTTCCCACTTAGTATCGCAAAGTACGTGATGTGTCTTAAAATGCGAAAGCAAATGTAGAACAGAGCACTTAGTAAAAAAATGGAAAACGGGGTCAGAAAGCAGAAGGAAAAAGACAATCATAGTAGAAACCTGAAAGGACAATCGCAAATGAACACAAAATTTGACTTTGCTTTTTCTGCAACCAGGGCTTCTGTCCCTGCCGGCCCTGAGACCTGCTCTTACTATTTAACTCCACGTTTCCTCGCCTGTCAAGTGGGGGGTGGGGGGTAAAGCGTCGTGCGTGGGGTGGACTTCCTCCATAGCCACTGAGGGATTTCTGGAAAGGGGTGGAGGACGAGGACATTTTGAAAAGAGCCCTGGGTAAGTGTGGGCGCCCCCTGGCTCTTGTGGGTACTGGTGTCTAAGGCATCGCACCTGCTGAGCCCGGAGCTTAGCTTCCAGTGGAAACTTCCAAGCTGCTCCTTGCCAATGCCTGACAGTCCATTTCACACGGAGGTTAGAGGACATTTCTGCCTCAAGCAGGCCTGTCCCACCAAGAGCATGGCGATGAGCAATGTCTGCTAGTGCCACTGGGTGTCTTAACTAGGGAGACGTCTAGATGGCAGGGGCCCCTGCGCCTGCCCCTCCGCCTGGCCTGGCTGCCCCAGGGCCTGTTGGAGGATGTGTTTCCACGCGACAACGTCTGTGTTTTCACTCGGAGAGGCCCGACAGGAGCCGCTGCAATATTTCACCCGCCCTTGTGTTTGTCGGCTCCACTAATCATCAGCCTCAATCACTGATGCGATATTTTATGAATTAATAAAAATGATCACGGGCAGTCCGGGGGGACTCGGGGAAGAAATGCGTGCAGCAGAATTTTAATGAGCACCGTGGGGAATTTCAACCTTTTCTCGATTTTTATTTATTTATTTTTTCAAATCTTCCCTTCTCCCATCCACACCTCCTTCCCCTGAAATCATTTTCCCCCCGCCTGGTCCCCTCCCCGTCAGCACAATCAGCGCTAGAGCTGTTGTAAATCACTGTCACGCAAATTAGGTGTTTTCTCTCAGCCTGTTGTTTGGCCCACAACAGTGGCGTCCTGTGCCACCAGCGCGCCCCACGCACCTGCTCTCCGTCCTAATTGAGCAGATGATCTGCCGGTTTGTCATGCTTAGCCCAGACCCCCTTCCTGACACCCCTCCCCCAGACTGCCAGGCCTGGCCTGCCTGGAACATTGGGCAGATGTAAAGCTCCGTGCGTGTGTGTGTGTGTGTGCGCGCGCGTGTGTGTTATGACAGATCTTGTACTCATTACTGAATAATTCATTGTTGCGTTAATGTCTTCAGATACCATCTCTCACTTCCTCAGTCTTCCTCTCTCTCATCTGGCCCGCTTGGGAAAACGTGATTATGCCTGCCGCTCTGACGACAGAGTATACAGATAAAAGATAATTGCTTGGCTTGACTCATCCATTGATATGAAAATAAGATTTAAATTATTCACTCCGGTTTAAAGGTTAGTTGAAGGTTATTACAGGGGATGAAGGAAAAAAAGCTCACTCTTCATAATGTTGGGGGCTGAGATAAGACAGGTCTGAAAGGGCCTCATTTGCACCGCAGGCAGGAGCGCCTTGTTGCGAAGACACTGAGAGCCCCTCTAGAGATTTTAATCTCGGAGAAGTCAATTATTTATAAGCAAATTATGGCGGCTTTTCGTATATAGAAAACACTCTGTGTCATAAATAAGGACACGGCGGAGGCTGCTCCTTTCTCAGCACCCAGTTCTTCTTGATCTCAAGGGCCTGGCCTTGTCGCAGCAGGGGTTTAATGAGGCCCCTCGGCGGGAAAGGTCAGCTGCCTGGGTGGGGGCTCCTTCTAACAGCCGGTAATGGTGATGATCATAGTAGTAATCATAATTCGGCTTTGAGGGACGCTGCCTCTGGGCCTGACCCCAGAGCATGGCGGGGACAGCTGGGAAGGTGGGGGCCGAGGGAGGGGCACTGCCCGCCGGCGCCTGGCCCCTCTCGACCACCAGGCGCTGGTGTTCCTTGGGGGTTGCTGCAGATTTACATAGGAAATCATCTCCGAGCTGCTTCTTCCCAAGGAGGCGCATCTCCCACAGAGGATCAATAATTGATGGCCTTCCACGCTGCCGGAAGGTGGGCGCTCTTGCAGAAAGTACCCAGTGGCCCCTCCTCAACGGCGTCCCGGGCATTAATCGTGGGCAGCCATTTTTATCGAGAGGCAGCGCTGTGGGAGGCGAGTGGGCTCATCTCCCCGGCCCACCTTGCCACCGGCCCAGGAATGCTCTGATGCAGCCCCCGGGTGGGTGACCTGCTGCAGAGCCTGGAACCTCCTCTTACTGAGCCTTCTTAGGAGCCTTTCCCTCCTAATACCTGCAAATAGGGCATCGTCCGTGCAATCCTGCAACCCCCTGGGACATGCAACCTCAGAAAACAAGGCTGTTGGGTCTCCAAGAAGGATCTTGGCCTGGCGGTGCTGCGGCTCCCCACGGCGATGGGCCACAGGCATCCGCGGCCGTCCCCAAGCGAGGGGGCTGGCCAGGCGCAGTTGCCCTGTGTGGCTGTGGGAACTTTCAGTCATCTGCTGCCTCTCCAGATGATTACAAAGCCTCCAAGCTGTCAGTCCCAGTTAGTTCTCTGCAGGGATCTTGTCTGGAAAGGAGCCTGGCCCTGACAGGTTTCAGGGAAGATCTGGAACAGATCTTTGCCGGCGGAGCCAGCCTGGGCCTGGCGTTGGTGGGCTGACCTGGCTGGCCAAGGGGAGGAAAGGGCAGCTGGCAGCAACAGTGTGTGGGAACATGACACTGCAGACAGGATCAGTGACACTTCAGAGCGGCTTGGATCATGGGGGCTTGCAGCTTACCAGCAAGGTGACATTCTTCCACCCCTCTTGCCTCAGCCTGGAGCCAGCGACCCCACAAAAGCTCTGCAGGCAAAACTGGTGGGTTTCCCTATGTATACATGTATACAAACACAAAGACTAAAACAAATGCACACTTTGGCGTGCGTTTTGTCTGGCTTTCTTACTGAGACCCAGAGAGGTTAAGCGACCTGCCCAAAGTCACACAGCAAATAAATGGCAGAGCGTAGACCTAAATCCAACTCTCCTGATACCTAGCTAATCACATTTTAGGGTTTTCCCTATCTAATGTTTGAGATCCAGGAGAAATTGAATGTTGTTCTTTACTGTACAATCTGGCCCCCACTGGAGGTGTGGGGAGGGGGAAAGGCTTGGTTCTTCATCTGTAGAGGATTGGACAGGGGTTTGCTGGGCTCCTTTGAGCTCTAAATTCTATGAATATCAATGCAGTAGAATATTCCTCAAGGAATATTCTCAGGGGCAGAGACCCTATCTTAAGTCATTAGATAAAAAGAAACATTTGCTATACATTTATACTGAGCAAGGCGGGCTTCAGGACCTGCTAGGATTCTCAAAGATCCTGTCAGTCCACAGAAAACGCAAGTAAAATAGGGGAGTGACCTCCAGCAGGCGGGCGTGGGGGTGAGCCGCAGGGGTAGCGCTGTAAGTGCTGTAGGAGTTCCCAGTTGGGGAGGGACCCACAGGAGACAGAGCTGGCAGGGCTGGCTTTGGGGAGGGAGAGGGGCTGAGCTGGACACCGAAATAGCAGAGCCTGCGGGACAGATGGCGAGGAAGGTTGGAGAGTGGTACGGAGCAAGGCGAGAGGAAGGGGCCAACCAAGCCTGAGAGGCGAGGGGTCCGTGCCAACCTTGACTGAGCGTGTGTGCTGGGTGAGCTGGGTGTCGGGGTAGGCTGGGGGGTTACCGGGAGCGTTGGTGCTCAGTGGAGTCCCTGCCGGTCTTGGAGCAGAAGGATGGTTGAAAGCAGAGTCTAAGGGAGAACTGACTGGAAAGAAGAGGCCAGAGGCAGGAAACCTAAGGAGGAAGAGGCTGATGGATTACTATCTGGGCACGGACCAGTGGGGAGGGATGGATTAAGTATTTTCAAAGTCGAGGTGATAGGATTTGCAGAAAAAATGTAAGGGAAGAGTACCAAAATGAGTGCAGAAAGAAAAATGGGTGAGTTCTGGGTGGAGAAACATGAGGAGCCTGCTCTGGGACACGTGGGGAGGGTCCACGGGTGGTCAGTGACAGAGGCCGAGAAGAGGACTGGGCCGGGTGGGCCCTCATGTCTCCGCACACAGGTCTGGGAGGGGCTGTGACTTGCTAACACCGTCCCTGGCAGTTGAGCCGGCCTCAGGGCCCTGGCACTCCCTCTGCTAGGTCACACTGCCTCAGAAGGACACCTCCACTGGAGGGAGGGAAAAGCGAGTGAATGCTGGCCCCACGGTTTGTCCCCTCGACTCAGTTTCCCAGTAGGCACAGGGAGGTTGGAGCCATTCACTGTGGCAAGGTCGGAAGGATCTTCCAAGCTTCACTTAGGGGGAACCGGTTGTAACACCAAGTAGCATTTTAATCATTTCAAATCTCTGGGTTCTGGAAGGTCCTGTATGAGGTCTGGGACGGAGGCCGCTCCACCGGCACACATGATTGATTGCCCGCGCAGGACCGCGAGGTTAATGAGTCCGAGGTCGCTGCAGGAGATGGGTATCCATCTAATCAGTGGATATTAAAACGCTCCTAATCATTTTTGCAAGCTGACTCCCTAATGTGATCCGGTGATGCGCCTGGATTTAAGTTCTCATTACCCATTTCCACCCACAGGTAACAGGTCTCGCTCATTCACCACGGGCAATTTCCTGCCCCATTATGTGTGAAAATCAGAGAGCAGCACGGCAGTCAGGAGAGCACAGGAGCCCTTTTCTCTCTCTTCTTAAAATCACGACAAAGGAGCCCTTCCTGTAAGACTCGGGGGCTTTTGTGACGCTGTGTGCCAGGCCGGTATGCAGCTGCCAGAGCCTCACGTTAGGCGGTGCCCCTCAGAGCTGGGCAAGGGTGGCTGCTTGCCCTCCCCTGGTGGCAGAGCCTGGGTCAGACTGCCTGGCCTGGAGCAGACGTTTCCTCTTCTTTTAATAACAGCCTGCCACATCTGAGCAGAGATCGTGGCCCGCTTTTCAGGAGAACTTCCCACCCGTGGCCTCCCAGGCCTCTGAAAGGAAGGAGAGCAGGTGTGACCTGTCCCCTGGCCTTGGAGGAGCTCGTGATGCTGACAGGTTGGCTTCTGGCCACACACTGCCTTGTGCTGCCGTCTCCCCACGCACTCTTCTTCCCTCTAAAACCAGGTTAAAGCGGGCAGAGAGCACGTCGGTATTCGTTATCTATTGCCGTGTACCAAATGATCCCCAGACATCAGGGTGTGAAGCACCAATAATCATTTACATCTGGCACAGCTTCCGTGGCTCAGGGGTCCTGCGCTCTGAGTTTAACGGAGGTAGGTGCATGCGTGATGCCTCAGTGTGGCAGCATCTGTGTAGAGCGCTGTGTCTCACGGTGTGTGGTACGTGTGGCATTGTCTTCGGTGGCAAACGTTGGAGCTACCCAACAGAGCCAGGGATGTGGCTGCTCGGTGCAGGGGACTCAGGAATGGCTTGGCTAGTACCTCTGGCTCAGGGTCTCTCAAGAGGTTGCAGTCAGCACGTCGTCTAAGCCTTGACCGAGCAGAGGACGCATTGTTTGCGAGAGGGCTGGCCAGCTGCTGCTGGCTGTTGGCAAGGGGCCTCAGCTCCTCGCCACACAGAACCCCACGCCACAGGGCTGCTTGAGTGTCCTCACAACATGGAGGCCGGCTTGCCTGCCACGAGTGATCAGGAGAGCAGGAGAAAGCAGCAATGTGTGTCCTGCCTGGCCTCAGCAGTCATGCTCCATCTTCTCTCTGCAGATTCTGTGGCTTGCAAAGGTCCGGCTGCTCAGCGTGTCAGTAGGTCATTTAAGGGCATCAGTTCCTGTGGGCACTGGGGACACTTTGGAGGCTGGCTACTGCAACATCCGACAATGCCATGTCCTTCCTAGGAAATGGAATATATCACCCATGGTAGATGCTCAGTAAAGGGAGGGGAAATCATTGAACGCCTCCCTGGCTTATCCAACCTTTACAGTGGGCCTTATGGCAGGTCTTATTTTCGAGATGAAGACGTGGGCTCAGAGTAGGACTTGCTCAAGATCCAGCAGTGCGGAACTTGCTGTGTCAGGATTAGACCCCAAACTGTCTCTTTTCAGAGCTCATGCTCTCTCTACTCTACCAAGCTGCCCACCTTGAGTTAAGGATTGATTATACCTTGGTAAGAATTCTGTGATAGTTGCAGGATGAGTGGGATTATGCCAGTTTCAGAGATGAGGAAACTGAGGCCCCCAGGGTTGAGGGACTTCATGGCACCTTGTGGCAGGGCTGGAACTAGAACTCTGCACCTGTCTTCCGGTCTAAACGCTACCCACCAAAAGTGCTGCTTCTCGAAGAAGTGATTTGAGGTCGTTGTCTTCCAAGTCTCTCATTTTATAGAAGAGAATCCTGAGGCCTGAGATCACACATCTTGGGGCATGCAGGGGCCCTAACAGATACGTCTCTTTCTTCCTTCTCTTGATCAGGACTCACTGAGACAGGAAAGAATCAGGCAGCTGGAGACCACAATATTTCGTGTTCTGCAGGAGGTGACTCTACTTTGGTCTTCCCTCCATTTAGTCTGGCGGCAGAGGCAGGTGGGGTGGAGGAGTCAGCCTGTGGCTCATCACTAAGGTGCCACCCAGGATGGCCAGCTTCCTTGCCGTGTTCTCTGGAGGCGGAGGAAGCCCAGAGGTAACTGCCATTCACTTAAACGCTTGATATGCACAAAGCTGTCTGCACAGCCGCCATCCTGGGGAAGAATGCAGCATGGCCACGCTCACGGGCTCCAGAGATAGATGGATGTGCTCCACTTCTCCTGTGGCCTTGGGGGAGACGCACCCTCTCCGGGGTCTTAGCCGCCTCTTCTGCCTAACTGTGGTCGAGGCTACACCACGGTGGTTTTTTCTTGGGATTCAATGAAGTATAAATGTAAGGTATTTGGGAGATTGACACGTAGTAAGTGCTCCAGATAGCGAACGGTTGCATCTCATTTATCCTTCCCCACAGCCTGCGAGAGAAGGGGATGTGCACTAGCAGGAGGAGGGGGACAGGGGTCTCTGCCAGGCTCGTGCGAGGTGAGATGCCTCATACGCATCACCTGTTCCACCCGCATGGGGCCTCTCCTCTGATGGCTGAGGAGGAAGAGGCCCCAGGGAGGAGATGGCGCCCCGCAGTCACAGGGCCGAGCCTCCCAGGTTCCCCCTGCTAGACTTAGGGGTGGGGCACAGGGTCAGACTGGGTGCCTGGGGCTGGAGAGAGCCCTGAGGTGGGAAGCCGTGTCCTTCCCAAGGCACAGAGGGCAGTGAGGAGACGTGGCCTAGCACAGGGGTTGGGTGGAGTAAGGGGTGTCCCTGCCATGGGTCCTGACCCAGAGTAACAACAGCTAACATGACCCTTGTCCCTTTCATGCCCATCACCCTGGGTCCTCTTCACCCCCTAGACTCTAACTCCCATAAAGCTCCATGGATCGTAATAAAATCCCGAGAGGTAGATAACATGTAAGTGATCTTGTGCCCACTTTACAGATGAGGAAATCGAGGTCCAGACACAGGTCTCTTTTCTTCCAGCCTCGTTCACTAGCTGCACCCACACCTTCCCTGTGCGCCTTCACGCACTCCGCCTTGCCCTGTTTGAGCTGTTCGAGTTTTTTCTGTAACGCTTATCATCCCTGATATTCTTTCTTTTCTCCTTGTGCATCTGTCCCGCTGCCCAGTCTGCAAGGTGGATCCTGACCAGGCAGGGATGTTCGTCCTGTTCGTGTGCTGCTGCGCCTGTGGCACATAGGCCAGCACTTAGGATGCCCTCGCCGCACCCGCACTGAGTCCTCCCAGCCACCTGGGGGTAGGCGCAGCCCTCAACTCCACTTCGCTGGGAAGAGACTGAGGCGTGGAGGGGCCGTGTGTCACCCCAAGGTTGGATGGCCATGGAGGGGAGCGTCTAGAGGAGGCACACCTGTCTCTCTGCCAAGCCGTCCCTCTGGAGCATGATTTGGAAAGTGAGAGGATGGGGGTTTGGCCGCTCCGGGACCTCTCCACTCACGGTCACCTCTCCAAGGCTGTAGCTCACCTGGCCATGCCCCAGGGACCCCACAGCCCTGTCCCAGAGCACCAGAGCTGGGAGGGACCTTGTGCTTATAGACTCCATCCTTCCATTCTACGGATGGGTAAACTGAGGCGGGGGAAGGGGGCAGTCAGCATTTTGGAGGGCGGGGCACGCACTGCTGCACCCACTCCCCTGCCCCCAGTCATTAGCTGGCCCTTCCTCACAGCAGCAGGTCCACTCCCTCCCAACAGGCTTTGTGGCCACTCGCCTCCTCTCCCCACACCGGGTCCCCTGGGCCATGGCCGCGTGAGCTGTCACCTTGTGGGAGGTGGCTGTAGGTGGATAGGTGGGAGTGGAGAGAGAGCTGTGTCTCCTCCAGATCTTTCCCTCCCTCTCTGGGAAAAAACCCCACCTGGAGACCCACATCTCTGGGGCCGGTGTGCCCAGCTCTCACTCGCTGGCTGGCCTCGGGAGCCTCGGTCTCCGCATCTGTCAAGGGAGAAGGGTTTGCACCTGGGCACTTCCAAGGCCTGGGGCTCTCAGCATGTGTCTGAGATGCTGGACCGGGTTTGCCCATGCAAGCTGGGCCCCACGCTCTCTGCCCCAGGGCCCAGGGCCTTGCAGCCAGTGGGAAGCAGCCCCTCCTGGCTATGGGGCAATAATTACCCTGCCAGGGACATAACTGCTAGCCGGGGGAGAGAAGTCCGTGCAGAGGAGACGAGGCTGGGGCTGGGGCTGCAAACGCTCAGTCCCCGTGAGATGTGCAGATTCTCAGGGATGCAGCAGCAATTCTCCGACGCCCTGGGAGGGAGAGAGGGTGGGTCCCCCGGCCCCATCTGGAGCAGGGAGGGGCTGGAGACCTGGGCAGCCAAGGAGATGCCCACAGCACAGGGGTCAATGGGTTAATGCCAACAGCTGAGTTTAGGGGTTCCTTCCTCTGGCAGGCTGGCTATGCTGTGCCTTAACCCTAAGCCAGCCTGCTGGGGGTGCTGACATCTCCGTGTACAAATGAGGCAACTGCCACCCAGGGAAATCAAGAGACTTGCCCTTCTAGGAGGCAGGGCAGGGCCCAGACACAAGGGTGGTCTAGCTCCAAAGCCAAGCTGGGGCTCTTCTAGGGTGCCACACTCAGGTGGCTGACAGCAGCTGCTCACTGCCTTTGCTCTCCGTCATCTTGGGGAAACGCCCAGCTTTTACCCTTGGGTTCTGAGGCCCAGAATAGTGACAGAACAAAGCGCCATGGCAGGCTGTCTAGGCTTGCAGGATGGCTGTGTGCTGGAGTAAGGGGCACACTTGTACATATCTGCACACAAATAAATGCTCTTACACACACATGTATACAGTACTCCAGGAGCTGTGCACGCGCACACACACACATACATGTCGGCCCCACTCGACTGTACACACATACATGTAAACACATACATGCAGTAATAGCTTCAGGCACCTGTCCTTGTTTATGCCCATGTGCAAGGATGAGCTCACACGTGTGCTCAACTCCAGAGGGTTTTGACCTCAGACAAATCTTTGACCTGGCAACTGCAGAGCGAACGCCCATTCTGTGGTTGCCAGGAAATGTGGAGGAAGAAAGAGTCTCATCCTCCTTTCTCTCTTGGCTAGGAATTCCCCCACCCATGCATCCATCCTCCGGCTTCTGCCTCCAGGCTCCTGTTTCTCTGAGCCACCATTGGGCTTCTCCTGCTGGCTCTGAGGGGAAGCAGGAGGGAGCAGAGGAGAGGGGAGGCTGGAGGCGGAGCAGAGGGCAGGAGCGGCGTTTGGGCCCACTCAGCATCTGCCCGGCGCTGGGCTGGCTCCTGCTCTGCCCAGCAGTGTCCTCACTGGAAACAGCCTCGTTTGACTGTTGCTATTGATTATGGCAAGATTGTGTGTGGCTAAGAGCTCCTCGGAGCCAACTGGTATATTAAGCAATCATTTCTATAGCAGATGACATAACTCCCCCGACATCGGTCTGTCCTAATGGGCTTGGTATTACTCATGTGCTAATTGATTGGGCACGGAGGGAAGAAAAAGGAAATTCACTTGCGAGGCGATTTTATGGCAGAGCTCATAACAGAGGTAATTTGCTGAAAATGTTCAGTGCCTCTTCGGTTATGTAAGATCGTCTGTGTCCTGTGTTTTATCTCCTGCACCGGTGGCGCAGGAAGCTGGCCTGGCTGCCGAGCCCAGGCGAGGGAGACTCCCCCGGGAACCGGGTGCTGACAGCCCAGCCCTCTCCCCCTGCCTGGAACAGTCTGGCTGTCCTTGGGGAGCGGTGACAATTAGTGCCTTATGCACAACTTTCTCGCCTCAGGGGTGGCTTTCAAAATATCTCAGCTTCTCCTGTTAAAAAACGCCTCTGTCTAAGGGCAAAATAGTTATTTTCGGATCAGCCATCTAGTGTTACAAAGCTCTTGTTCAGAAAGAAAAAGGATGAAGGGGGATTTTTTTTTTTTTTAGAGAAAAAATATTTTTGCCTGGAAGAGGGAGGGATGGAGAGGCTTGAAGAGACTTGGAGAGCCTCCTTCCTTCCACCCTTTCCTGCCCCCACCACTCCCTCCTTCTCTCACTCTCTCCCTCCCTCCTCCCCCTCCCACCTTTCCTCCCCTCCTCCCCCTGTCCCTTCCCCCCTCCCCTTCCCTCTCTCCTCCCTTGCTACTCCTCCATCCTTTCCTGAAGCAGCTCACCTTACCATTGTCTTGAGCCCTTGCTTGGCTCTTGCACTCTAGACTAGTGGCCGTGTCCTGTGCCATGCTGCCACGCTGGAGGGGCAGAACCGATCTGTCTGGTCCTGTCTGCCACGGCTGGATGTGTGCAGCTAGGGAAGCTCTGCAGGCCACGGCTCCCTACCACGGCAGGCCTAGCTTCTGCGCTCTAGTGGTCTCCCCGGGACCCCCAGGGCAGAGAGGCCTTCTTAGGCACAGCTAGGGGCTTCCTCATGAGCTCTGTGTTCTGTTTCCAGAAGGGAGGCTGGGCTGCCCTGGGCCATCCTCAGGGCTTCCCCAGGCCTGGAGCATGTTGTGGTGTAAGGATGCAGTGCAGAGATTCTCCGTGCACTGCGCGGTCTCGGTGCAGGGAAGGGTGTGGACTGTCACTTCGGCATGAGTCCATAGTCGTGCCTCCTCCTTTTGACCACGACCTGAGTGTTCCTCGGGGAATTTTAGTTCCAGCTGAAGCAGTCAGGCCACTGCTGCTCCCTGTAGTGACCCAAGGAGGAAAGCAAGACACTGTGTGATTCCCTTTCTCGGATAGCAAAACTGAGATGACCTGGCTAGAAAGTAGCAGCGCTGGGATGGCACTCAGGCAGTCTGGCTGCAGGCTGGCACTCGCAGCTACCAAGTGTTACGGGGGTGGTCTCCATGACAACTTAGTCCAGGTATTCTTACCCCTTTGGCGCTCAGGGCTCTTTGAAGATCTGATGTAAGCTGTGGAGCCCTCCCAGATAGATGTACTTGTGTGCATAGATGAAGACTCTTGCTGACAATTTCGGGGTGTCCTGAAATTAAGTAGTCCATTCCTAGGTGCATGGGTGCCTGGTTGGCGACGCTCACCCTAGCCAGAGTTTTCTGCAGTCTGAGTTGGGGCGGGGCAAAGGTGAGAGGCAGTTTGAGCTTTGGGGTGAGGGGCAAGGAGTTGGCTCATTAAGGTGTCTCAGACGGCTGGGGTGGGTGGGAGGAGGCTTCCATGGGAACTGCAGCTGACTGTCGCAGCTGGGCAGGCCCCAGCAGGCTCAGCCCTCCCTGGGGCGTTCTGGCTCTGGCCTGGGTGGGTCTGGGGGAGCTGCGGGGGTAGAGATGACAGGGGAGCACAGCGCATCCCAGGATTTCAGGGAGACCAGGAGGGGAATGTGGGAGTAGTCGGGGGAGGGTGCTGATTGTATCTGTGCGGATTTCCCCACCCTAATTATCCTGTGGTAATTAATAGGTTCAGAATGCTGGCCTTGAAGCCAAGTCAGTGAGTAGCAAACAAGGGAACAGAGGGTCTGACTGCTTAACCCTGGCGGCGGGGAGGGACAGCTTTATGAGAGAGCAGAGAGTGCACCCCCTGTGGGGGTGGTTGTGGGACCTGGGGCATGGTCCTGTTCCCAAATGGAAACAATCTGCTCTGCTCCCTGTCTGCCTGAAATTCCACCGTCACAGAGGCGTCATCCGAGTCTGGAAAGATAATGTCATTTGAAGTATATGAATGCCTTTGGGAAGGGGAACACCTTCAGCTGTCGTCAGTGGCAAATTTAGTTGGTTTCATCGGTTTCCACTGGGGTACAAAAGAAGTTCCCATGGAGGAAAGACTGGGGTACCCAGCAGGAGTCTGGCACTCTAGTCCCAACCTTGCTGCCCTCCTACCTGTGACCTTGGGATGGTCTCACATGCTCTGTGTCCTCTGCAGGGAAGCAAGTTAGGATAAGGATACCTACTGCGTGCGCTGTTGGGAGCAGTGCATGAGGCCATGCTTCTGAGGGCTTAGCCCTCAGCCTGGTCCATAGGGAGCGCTGATCAGATGGGGGCTGCTCTGATTTGGGGACCAGGAGTGTTTGGGGGATGTCTAGAGGCACAAGAAACCCACTTGGCTGACTTCACAGGTGGTCTGGCTCTCGCCCCATGGGGCCTTCAGAGAGCCACCCCATGGGCCTGGCTGGCATGGGTGGAGGTCCTCCCCGTGGTCCCCAGGCAGGGGTGGGCCCTGAAGGCCAGCTTGGAGCCCTCCAGGCTTCCCCATGCTCAGCTGTCACTGCTGAGCCAGGGAAAGAAAGGTGTGGGGAGAGACCTAGAGGTGGTGGAGGGGTGGGGGAGGGCAGCGGGCAGGGCACAGGGATTCAGACAGCAGAGAAAAGGGTTAAAGGCAAAGCAAATTTGTGGGGAGGGAGGAGAGAGGGCTGGGTGGAGACTGCTAGCCACTGCCTTCAAGGCTCCGAAGGGTCTGCCCTGAACAGACAAAAGAGCAAGACAAGAAATGAGTGGCTTGTGAGACTCAATTTAGGTGGCGGACAGTGTATGACCAGGTAGATAATCTTTTCTGCCAGGAATATAAGTTCTATGAGGATAGGGACGTTTTTTTCCCACTGTTATATTCCCAACACCTGGAACAAGCTCTGGTGCAAAGTAAGTGCTTAATAAATATTCCTTTCTTACAGTTAAGTTTTAAATTTATAATCGATACATAATAATTGTACGTATTTATGGGGTATGATGTGATGCATGCATACATAGTATAATGATCAAATTGGGGTAATTACCATATCCATCATTTTAAATATTTATCATTTCTTTGTGGTGACATTTAAAATTTTCTCTTTTAGCTACCTTTTGAAATACTCACTACATTGTTGTTTGCTGTAGTCATCCTACCGTGTGACAGAACACCAGGACTTCCTCTTCCTATGTAACCGTAGCGTTGTACAGGTGCCCAACCTCCCGCTCCATCTCCCCCTCCCTTCCCCCATCCCGGCTTCTGGGAGCCACCATTCTACTCGCTATTTCTGTGACACCAACTGTTGCAGATTCCACATAGGAAGGAGATTGTGTGCTGTTTGTCTTTCTGTGCCTGGCTTATTTTGCTTAACAGAATGTCCTCCAGTCCATCCACGTTGCTGCACATGACAGGATTCCCTTCTGTTTTATGGCTGAACAGTCTTTCATGGTGTGTATGCACCACATTGTTTTTATTCGTTCATCTTTTGATGGGCATTAGGTTGATTCCGTATCTTACTATTGGGAATAGTGCTGCAATAAACACGGGAATGCAGGTATCCCTTTGAAATACCAGTTTTATTTCCTTTAGACAAATACCCAGAGGTGGGATTGCTGGATCATATGGTAGTTCTGTTTTTAGTTTTTGAGGAAGCTCCATACTGTTTTCCATAATGGCTGTACCAATTTACATTCCCACCAATGGTTTATGAGAGTTGCTTTTTCTTCCCATCCTCGACAACATTTGTTATTTTTTGTCTTTTTGAGAATAACCATTCCAACTGGGGTGAAGTGATATCTCACGGTTTTTATTTGCATTTCCCTGATGATTAGTGATGCGTGGAGCATTTTTTTCATATACCTGTTGCCTATATGTTTTCTTTTAAGAAATGTCTATTCGGGTCTTTTGCCCATTTTTTAATTGAATTATTTGGATTTTTTTGTTATGAGTTTCATATATGTTCTGAACATAAACTAATTGTCAGATGCATAATTTGCAAACATTTTCTCCATTCTGTAGGTTGTCTCCTCACTTTGTCGATTGTCTCCTTTGCTGTGTAGAAGCTTTTTAGTTTGATGAAATGCCAATTGTCTATCTTTGCTTTTGTTGCCTGTGCTTTTGAGGTCTTATTTTAAAAAATTCTTGCCCAGTCCAGTATCGTGAAGCATTTCCTCTTTGTTTTCTGTTAGGGGTTTCATAGTTTCAGGTCTTACATTTAAGTCTTTAATCCATTTAGAGTTGATTTTTGTGTATGGTGAGAGATAAGGGTCTAGTTTCATTCTTCTGTATGTGGATATCCAGTTTCCCCAGCACCATTTATTGAAGAGACTCTCCTTTCCCCAATGTGTGTTCTTGGTGCCTTCATCAAAAATCAGTTGGCTATGAATACATGGATTTATTTCTGGATTTCCATTCTGTTCCATTGGTCTGTGTGACTGTGTTCATGCCAGTACCTTGTTTTGGCTACTATAGCTTTGTGTAATAGTACATTTTCAAGTCAGGGAGTATAATGCCTCCAGCTTTGTTCTTTTTGCTCAGGATTGCTTTGGTTATCTGGGATCTTTTGCCTTTCCGTACAAATTTTAGGATTTTTTTTTCTATTTCTTCAAAGAATGTCATTAGTATTTTGATAAGGAATGCATCGGATCTATAGATTGCTTTGGGTAATGTGAATGTTTTAATAATATTAATTCTTCCAATCCATGAATGCAGGATTTCTTTCTACTTATTTGTGTCCTCTTCAATTTATTTCATCAATGTTTTATAATTTTGCTGTAGCGATCTTTCACTTCCTTGGTTAAGCTTATCCTTAGGTATTTTAATTTTTTTGTATCCATTGTAAATGGATTTGTTTTCTTGATTTCTTTTTGAGATAATTTGCTATTAGCATATATAAATGCTACTGATTTTGTATCCTGCAACTTTACTGAATTCATTTATCAGTTCTAATGTTTTCTCAGTGGAATCATTAGGGTTTTCTGTATATAAGATCGCGTCATCTTCACGGGGGACAATTTAACTTTCTCCTTTTCAATTTTGATGTTCTTTGTTTCCTTCTCTTGACTAATTGCTCTGGCTAGAACTTTCAGTACTATGTTAAACAAAGGTGGTGAAAGTGAATATTCTTGTCTTATTCTAGATTTTGGAGAAAAAGCTTTCAACTTTTCCCTGTTCAGTATGATGTTAGCTGAGGGTTTACCATGTGTGGCCTTTATTGTGTTGAGGTATGTTACTGTGTTGAGGTATGTTCGGGTATGTAATTGTGTTGAGGTATGTTCGGGTATGTTACTGAGATATGCTCCTTCTACACCCAGTTTATTGAGGGTTTTTATCATGAAGGATTTTGAATTTTATCAAATGCTTTTTCAGTGTCTATTGAAATGACCATGTGACTTTTATCTTTGATTTTATTAATGTGATGTATCACATTTAGTGATTTACGTATATTGAACCCTCCTTGCATCCCTGGGATGAATCTCACTTAATCATGGAGAATGCTCCTTTTATATGCTGCTGCATTAGGATTGCTAGTATTTTGCTGAGGATTTTTGTGTCTATGTTCACCAGAAATATTGGCCTATAGTTTTTTTGTGTGTGTTGTATTTTTGTCTGGGTTTTGGTATCAGGCTAATTCTATCCTTGTAGAGTGAGTCTGGAAGTATTCCCTTTTCTTTTAATTTTTCTGAAGAGCTTGAGTAGACTTGGTACTAGTTCTTCTTTACATGTTTGGTAGAATTCAGCAGTGAAGCTAGCAGGTCCTGCACTTGTCTTTGATGGGAGACTTGTTGTTACTGCTTCAATCTGAATACTCATTACGCGTCTACCCAGGTTTTCTATTTCTTCATTGGCCAATCTTGGTAGGCTGTACATGTTCAGGGATTTATTCATTTCTTCAAGGTTTTCCAACTTGTTGGTGCACAGTTGTTTGTAGCAGTCTCACGATCCTTTGTATTTCTGCGGTATCAGTTGTAATGTCTCCTTTTCCATCTCTGATTTTGAGTTTTCTTTCTATTTTTCTTAGTCTAGCTAAAGGTTTGTCAATTTTGCTTATATTTTTCAAAAAATAGCTCTCTGTTTTGTTGATCTTTTGTAATGTTTTAGTCTCTATTTGGTTTATTTCTGCTCTGATATTTATTATTTCTTTCCCTCTATTTATTTTGAGGTTAGATTCTTGTTGTTTTTTTAGTTCCTTGAGATGTTAGGTTGTTTGAGATTTTTCTACCTTTCTGACGTAGGCATTTAGTGCTATAAACTTCCTTTTGGGACGGCTTTTGCTGTCTCCCTCAGGTTTTGGTGCGTTATGTTTTCATTTTCATTTGTATGTAGAAATTTCTTAATTAAGAAATGTTTCTTAAATGAATGCATTTTAATGAACATGTGTAGACATGCACATGCTCTCCTATGAGAAGCAAGTCTCACCCAAAGGCAGGGCACGGCCCTGATGTGTTCCCAGGCCCCAGCCACTCTGGCTTCTGCCGAGGCCTGCACACAGGTGCCCTGCACCAGCAGGAGGCTGGCTCCCTGGCCTGGAAGGTGAGGCCCAGTGCTTGCCCAGTTGGTGGGCAGGCAGGTGCAGCAGCCTGGCGTGGCCACATGGTGGGGGAGAGTCCCGTCCTCTCCTCCCTCTCCAGGCTAGGAGCGCTAAGGCCTGGGTCTCACTGCCATGTCCACTCTCTCCATCGTGGGCCACCCTGCCTTCTGATCCTTCCCTTAAAGGCCATGGACCCAGCCAGGCAGACTCACCTCCTTTCCAGAACTGTCTTTGAGTCTGTCCCTTCCTCCCAGGCCTTGTTGGGTAGACAGAGTCATCCTTGGGCAGGCGCCGCCCTTGCCCTTCCCGGCAGGGGGAGGGTCCCCTCACTCTCAGCTCTCTCCGCATTGTGCCCACGGTTTGAGAAGGACCTCCCACAGTCACACTGCGCCTGCACTGCACCCCTCTGGCTGTGCCTGGAGGTCAAAGCAGCCGGCATTATTGTTTCATCAGTGCCTGAAGGAAGGACACGGTGTAAACAGGCCTTTGTTCAATCATTATCTTTACATCCTGTTCCGGATGCCCTCTCAGGACTTCCTAGGCTCCCCTCAGGGAGGGCTTATCCACCTGGTGTGCCCTCTGAACAGGCGGAGAATGCAGCTGGGGTCAGGCCCTCCTGGAGCAATGGGGCCGTTCCCTGCCGCAGGCATCTCAGAAGAGCTGAGACTCTGGAGTCGGAATCTCACCTGGCGTGTGGGATGCCCAGGCAGCCTGGGGGAGCTGGCCAAGTGATCTTGGTAGCTGACACTTCACCCTAAAGGAGACCGAGGGGCTTGATCCCAATGGTGTGCCCACCTTCATTGAGCTGTGCAAGTTTGCGACATTTATGGGGAATCCATCACCCTCAGTTCCAAGGGCCTCCTGCGCCATGCCCAGGGCCTGCTACACCTACTGGGCCCAGCCTTCAGATAGTTCCCCACTCCCGTTCCACCTCCTAAACTAAGCCAGCATTTGCCCACTCTCCTGAAGGCACGAGTTAGTGGGAAAGTGCTCTGGGAACAGCGGGGTTGTGCAGTATGTCAGGAATGTTACTACACTACAGAGGTGTCCAGCAATTAATGCCTGTGGGGGCGTCGTCACTCCTCGCTCCAGCCTTCCTGCTTTAATTGCAGTAGGGGCTGTCACCTCTTATCTGTAAGAAGGTGTCTCTCAGGGAGCTGATGGGCAGGTGAGGCTGTGTTTCAGGATCCTTGCCTGCAGTGACAGCAGAGAGAAGCCCTGGACTGAAGGCACGGCCAGCCCTGGTTTGTCCCCTGACCAGCCATGTGACACTGGGCAGGTCTCCTTCCTTTCTGGTCTATGGTTTTACAGTGGTGCCTGCTAGGGGAGGCTTCTCCTGGCTTCTCATTCACAGAGGGCCAGGCTCTGTCTCAGCTCATGTCCCCTCTGTGCCCACAGCTCTGTCTTGTGCCCAGCAGGCACTGGCATGACCCAACGACCAGACGTGAGGGAAGTGGCAGTTCCATAGCAGAGTGCCCAGAACAGTTTCCTCGCTGAGTTTCTTGGACCCTGCAGGCTTCCTTGGCATCTCGAAAGCTCTAGAACTGACCCCGGGAGAACTGCAGAGCAGGAACAGCCAAGTGCTCCCCACGACGTGGAACCCACCTGTGCCCTGTCCTGAGAGAGTAGTCGGGGCTGCAGGCGTCCACTGCACAGAGGAGGAGGCTGAGGGCTGGCAGGGCAAGGACTTCTCTGGGACACCCTGAGACATGGCAGAACAGGGCACCAGGCTTTGACGTTTTCACTCAAGGGAACAAAATGGCAAACGGGCAGATCCGTGTGCCTGGGGCTCGGATGGCGCAGTGCCTCGGAGTCAGGGGTCATCTCACAAGAGCGTCTCCTTGGTGCTTTTGTTGTTATTGTTTAATAAAGAAAAATAAAGGGAATAAAACAAAAATGACCCATAATGCACTCCCCAGGTAATTCCTATGACGTTATTATTATTTCGTAAAGTCATATGTTCATTTCAGACAGGTGCAAAATAAAATGTTAAAGTCTCCTTGCTGCCACTCCTTCTTTTCCAGGTAATTTCTGTCAACAGGTTGTTTCCTAGGGGAAAAAAAGTTAACATGGCAGCATTGACATTTCTGTAAGTGCATGCTATATTTATAAACTTACATTAAAGGGCCACACGACACCGCGCACTGTCCTAAGCACTGCACTCTGCGTGTTCCTGTACGACTGAATGCCCCTCTGCCCCATGTATCCAGGTCCTGACGTCTTTCTGTTCATGGCTGCCTCGTCGTCCCTCGTGTGATGTTCTGTGTTTTATTTGACCAATGCATGGCTAACTATTTCTAGTTTTTCTTCCATCAGATAAGGCAGCAAATCTTAATACCTCTGTGCCTTAATACCTTGGCATCCTTTTTTGAGTCTGAAAGGGGTAACTATTAAAGAAAAGCTCTGACCTTTGTTTAAAGTTGTCGGTACCAGAAAATATTTATTGGCCCGTGTCCTCAATGTATAATAACATCAATAATAGTAATAACACATACTGCACTTACTGACGTGCCACACGCTGATCTTCACATGGACAACGCAAGCAGGAAGGGGCGAGCGGCCAGTGTCCCCCGTCCCAGGAAGACACGATCTGCCCGGGGGAGGGCCCAGGAATGCAGTATCCCAATGTGGCCCTGGCTGAGGGGGCTTCAGCTCAGGTGGCCGATGAGACCAGCCATGCAAATCTGGGAAGCCAGGTGCATTGGTGGGTGGGGAGCCCGGGGCATAGGGTGGACAGAAGCAGCTATACCTGGGAGAAGGCGGGTCATTGAAGGTGGGAACTGACTAGGTGACAGATGTGTGGGCGTGGGTGGAAGGCTGCGTCAGGAGGAGTAAACAAGGAGTCAGAGGCCTTGGCAGCCACACAATGGGCATGATCTTGATTTGTTCCCAGCAGCTTTCCTGAGATGGAATTCACATGTTGCACGATGGGCCCATTTAAAGCATACAATCCTGTGTGCATTCAGAGTTGTGCAACCGTCACCACAATCGCTTTAGAACATTTTCATCACCCCGCAAAGAACCCCACACCCATTAGCAGTCACCCCCCATTTCTCCCTACTGCTGCCCCCCACACCCCAGCCCTGAGCAACCATGAATCCACCTTCTGTCAGTGTGGATCTGCTATTCTGGACATTTCATGTAAATGGACTCATGCACTATGTGGTCTCTTGGGCCCGGCTTCTGTCATTTAGCACAGTATCGTCAAGGTTTATCCCCGGTGTAGCGTGGATCAGCACCCCCTTCCTCCTTGCTGCCGAGTCACGTTTCGTCATGTGAGGAGCCCAAGTTTGGTTTATCCGTTCACCCGTCGATGGACATTTGCACTGTTTCCATATTTTGGTTATTGTGAGGAGTGCTGCTCTGAACATTCCTGTGCAAGGTTCTGTGTGGGCCTGTGTCTTCAGTGCTCCTGAGTATTAACCCTTACGGAGGAGCTGCTGGGTCACACGGTAACTCTGTGTTTAACATGGAACCGCCAGGCTGTTTTCCAGAAGGGCCCGACAACCTTGATGGAGGCTGCCGACAGCCCCGAATGGGGGTCCGGGGGTCTGGAGCCTGGGTAAGGTCTGAGTGTGTTTGTGCGTGAGGCCAGGATTTTCAAGGTAAACCCTGCAAGTGAAATGCCTTGACAGGTATGATCATGCAGATGAAATGGCTTCTCGTTAATTACAAGAGGCTAAAGAAGGGTCAAATACCAGGAAGGCAGATTTAAGAGTTTCCTACTTATGCCTCTAGTAGAGGACCTGCTGAAACTTACTTACTGAAGGCCCAAGTTCAGGGCTGGCCCTGAACAGAAGTGAGAAGACAGTGCTCTGTAAGGTGTGATTTTAGGTGGATGTGGGGAGACATCCCCAGACCCTAAAACATCCTTTGCCAGCTCCTTTGCCTGTTACCTTCAGGGTCACAGCCTCCCAAGCCGTAACTAGAAATTGGGATTCAAATGCAGCCTCCCGCCGAGCGAGAGCCCATCCGCAGGAGGAGTGGAGGAGCAGGGGGAGCTTCCTGGGCAGTTGTCGGGGGCCGTGGGGGGCAGATCAGGAAGGGACATTTAGCTGCACCATCCTCAAGTGGGTAGGGCTCTGAAGAAAGGCCTGCCCCGATGGCCCCGCCAACCAGGCCCACACCACCTCCACAACCCAGAGGGGACTGACTTCTGATTTCTTTCCAATTCCCTTACGTCCTCACTTTCAAAAAATAGTGCTAGTGCCTTGGCCAAGCGCATTCCTCTCCAAAACACAAACAGACCAAAAAACCCTAATAAACAAATAATTTTCATCCCGCCCTCCTTTGCACACCTCACACCCCAACACACACCCGACAATAAATCACTGAGTGAGGCTTTTCTGGAACACAACTTGGCATCAAGTAGATCGGACACAAAAGTGGAGTTCTGCCCCTTACAAGCTGTGCACATTTAGGGCAGTGCATTGCCCTCTCTGAGCCTCAGGTGCTCACCTCGGCAGCGCGGGGGTGCTACTGCCTGTCTCATGGCCTGTGGAAGGACTCAAAGCGGAGCCTGGGACAGGGCAGCACTCGGTGATGGTTTCGGTTCCTTCCCTCTCTGCCTCTGGCTCAGGTCCCACATCCCTGCCCTGCCCATTTCTCCTCTCCCATCCGTCCCCATCGGGTGGCTGATAATTGCCAGATCATTGGCACAGGTCTGTTAACACCTGGGGAGCTGGGGGGGCCTATCTCCTAACCCACACATGCTCATTTTTCCTAGATTGGAAAAGCTGGTGCCCTTTGCCTGCCTGGCTCCTGGATGGGGCCAGCGTCACCGGTGTCCAGTGGAGGCCTGTGTTCCCTCCCTGCCCTCCACAGATGCTCCCTGGCAGGCAGCGGGAGGGCCCCATCCCTCTCCCGCAGGCCCCGCTAATGAATGATGAAGCAGCCTCAGACCCCGGCCCTCCCCTTCCTGGCTCCCAGTCTCTGATATATTTGATCCTAGATGGCATAATTTTTCACCCAAATGTGAATGTATTTGCGAATTGATAGAAAATAGTTCTCGCTCTGGTGATATAATATAGGGCCGCCCCATCCTGGCTGCTATTTTGATTGTGACTTAAATGGATGAGGCCATCAATAATTATTTTATTGAACAGGCACATAAAAAATGATGCCGGGGTGAAGTAATTTCCCCGACAAAGCTGGCGAATGCATGGTGGGCAGTCTACCTTTGCTGGGCTGATCCTGCTTGGAAGCTCTAGGGGCAGTTTCCTCCCCCATTTGTCCCCCTCCCTGGGTTTTCCCTGCACAGAGTCCCGGGAGCTCTGCGGTGCGAGCGGAGGGGGCAGGCTGACCTGCAGGCAGCGGCGGGAGGGGACACGTCAGGACCCTTGCCATGCACCTGGGACTCCCCGGAGCATTTCACACATCATCTCATTCCTCACTCAGCACCGAATGAGCCACGTGATGGCATCGACGGGGGAGGGGAGCGAGCCTCAGAGAGGCTAAGGGGCTACGTGGAGGTCCCCTCCCCAGTCGCGGGGCCTTGTGGCTCCTGAGGAGCAAGTTGTGCAGAGTGACTGTCCCTCTGGAACCTCTTCTCACTTGCAGCTCCACTCTCTCCAGTTGTGCTTTTGGGGGAGCAAGATTGTGGCTCCCCCGGAACGCAGTCTCCCCAAACACAGCTCTTTCTTTTTCTTTTTTTTTTGAGACAGAGTCTCACTCTGTTGCCTGGGTTAGAGTGCCGTGGCCTCAGCCTAGCTCACAGCAACCTCAAACTCCTGGGCTCAAGCGATCCTCCTGCCTCAGCCTCCCAAGTAGCTGGGACCACAGGCATGTGCCACCATGCCCAGCTAATTTTTTCTATACCTTTTAGTTGGCCAATTAATTTCTTTGTATTTTTTAGTAGAGATGGGGTCTCGCTCTTGCTCAGGCT